>JALIZF010001109.1:0-148579 GCA_029948255.1 Telmatactis stephensoni
AGAACTTCAAGACATTCTTAGATAGTCATACAAGAACCTGGACGTATAATCATCGTTGTTTGCAAAGTCTAAATTCAAACACGTGTGGTCAATTTTGCCTTTATTTTATCATGAACAGAAATCGTGGCAAAACGTTACCTATAATAGTACGTTCCTTTTCACATAATAGACTAGTAAACGACCACCGTGTGAGTGTATTTGTAGCCAAGCACTTAATGTATCTCAAGAAAATAAAAAGTAGTCATCAAATTTCAATGTCTCGTAAGCATAATGTAATCAAACAAGCAATGTGAATGTTACCTTTTTTATTAAAATTCATTAGAAAAAACATACAAACGGTTTTGTATTTACAGTGTTTAATATGGAACCCAGTTATCAGACAGTCTTTTCGATTTGAAGCGTTTAGCCCTTATTTCTTTTCTAGACGTTTTAGGAGTACTAGGTGGTGTGGGTGGAAATACATAACTTTTTGCTGATGGTTTTGGTGTAAGCACTGACGAAGAACCCGAGCTGTTTGACTGTAAATTTGATGTAGTAGGCGTTTTCTTTTGCTGTTCAATAACATGTGCACGACGTTTTTCATTACGCATAAGATACTTAGGCATGTTTAAGCACAATAGATAAAATGCTACATCGCAAACCAGAGCGACGCTATCCAGAGGCTTCGTCGACTCTCGACCTTGTCAATGGCTTTGCTGAATTCTTCCATAACAAGATTGTAATGATAAGAAATGAGCTAGCTGAGAGATCTACTTCCCTGAGCTACACAGATGAAGAACAGACCATGTGCTGCACGAAATTTGATAAATTCCGCATGGTGACCGTGAACACAGTTAAAGATTACATCAGCGCCACTGGAAGAAAGTCATGTGAGCTTGATCCTGTACCGGCATCTGTTCTACGTGAGTGCGAAAACATACTTCTTCCAGTCCTTACTAACATCATCAATATGTCGCTTCAATCTGGATCCATGCCGGCCCAATTTAAACAAGCAATGGTGAAACCGAAGTTAAAGAAAGACTCTCTTGACCCAAGTGAGTATTCAAATTTCAGACCCATTTCCAACCTAAAGGTCGTGTCCAAGATGATAGAGAAAGCTGTTGCCTGTCAACTGAATGACTACCTCACAGAAAACCATCTCAATGAAACGTTCCAGTCGGCGTATAAACGCTTCCATAGCACAGAGACCGCCCTCTTGAAGGTACAGAACGATATCCTTCGTGCTATTGATAACCACAAATGTGTCGCGCTCCTACTGTTGGATCTATCTGCAGCGTTCGACACAGTAGATCATAAGCTGCTTATTGAAAGGCTCTCAAGCCGTTTTGGCTTGAAAGGCCAGGTGCTTGCATGGTTTAAGTCGTACCTACAAGATCGAACGCAAGTAATAATGATCGATGGAGTAAAATCCGCTGTTAAAAATGCCATCTGTGGAGTGCCTCAAGGGTCAGTCCTTGGCCCAATACTGTATGTGTTGTACACCGCACCAGTCGCCGACATCATCAGGCGCCATGGTCTTGGTTTTCATCTCTACGCGGATGATACACAGCTCTACCTGGCTTTTGAGCAAACTACCGCCGACCAGCGGGTGTCGTTATCGTGTATTGAGTCTTGTGTAAAAGAGATTGATTCATGGATGCTATGTAATAAGTTAAAGCTAAATGGAGAAAAAACGGAATTGTTGGTGCTGAGCGCCCACCATCATCCAAGTCCATCAATTGATCACCTACATGTGTCTAACGAGAGTATTCAACCATCTACTTCAGCAAGAAACATTGGCGTGATTTTTGACAAACACATGTCCCTGGAACAACATGTCGGAAGCATCTGTAAGACATGTTTCTTCCATCTGCGCAACATCTCAAGAATAAGGAATTGTCTCTCAAAATCAGACACTGAAATCCTCGTCCATGCATTTATCACAACAAAACTCGACAGCTGCAACTCTTTACTATATGGACTGCCAAAGTTCCTCATCGACCGCCTCCAGAATGTTCAGAACTCAGCAGCCAGGTTGGTAACCAGAGAGAAGAAATTTCAGCACATCACTCCAATTCTCAAGCAATTGCATTGGTTGCCCGTTAACAAACGTATTGCATACAAGATACTTTTAATCACGTTCAAGGCACTTAATGGTCTAGCTCCTCATTATGTAACGGATATGCTACGACCCTACCTTCCTACAAGAAGTCTGCGATCATCTACAAAGAATCTACTTGAGATACCATCCACCAACTTGGTAAAGTATGGCCAACGGTCCTTTTCTTATGCTGCCCCCAAGCTGTGGAATGAACTTCCCGACCATTTACGCAAGTGTAAAGACCTAACAACTTTTAAATCAAGTTTAAAGACTTTTTATTTCAAGACAGTTTTTTGTTAAATTTTTGTTTTTAATCGATGTAAAGCGCTATTGAGCTACAGGAAATAGCGCTCTATAAGTTGCATATTATTATTATTATTATTATTATTATTATTATGTTTATTTTATCCAAAGATTCTGTAAACAACTCCCATTAGGATTAAAAGTTTTTCTTGCTTTTAGTTGATCGTTTACCAAGTCTATAATGTTCGAGCCAGGTATGACTTGGCCGTTAATAGACACTTCACCTTTAGAATCCCAAGATATCTGGTCTCTGTTTGTTCTCAAACGATTGATCATGGATTGTGCTAAAGTGCGAGAATTTTTAGGAATGGCTCCTAAAATTTCTTTTTCAGTTAAGGGTTGAGAACCTTCGCTGTCCTGTTTAGTAGATATTTGAGATAGTTCTTGAGATGCAGCCACTTTACTAGAAGGTAACTCGTTCTCGTTCTGGATCTTTACCGTAGGTACATATTGACGTTTTTGTTCTTGAATGTCAACAAAACGTTGAAGATTCTGGTTGTATTGCAAGGCTTTATCGTCTATAGGTTCAGAAGAATTTTCAAGAATTCCTTCCATTTTCTTATCCATTCGTATTAAAGATTTTGTTTCAGGAATGGTTTGAATGTTTTCCTTTCGTTCCAACATATCCATGAGATGTTCTGGTATAAGAACCATACGTTTTGCATATTTCATTGTGATTAATGTAACAAATTCGAGAGCACTGTCAGAACTGGTGGTAGGAGGGAAAGTAAAAGCAAACCACCACGTTGTACAATAAATTTTCGTTTATGTTTTAAGGGAACCTTCCGATCAGCCAATGTTCTCAGTTGTTTTCTGAAACGATGTAAGCGTTGTTTCTGAGCTGGAGTAAGGGTTACGATTCCTTTTAAAACATTAATTGCTAGTTCACAAATGGTGATAATCAAATCCTTATCACTGTGTTCCAAGAGTGCTTGCCTTTGTTTTTTATTACATCTAGCTAAAACCGTTAAAAAATCCATGTTACGTCTTACGCGATCCGACATGATGATAAATATGATAACTTAAGTTGATCGTAGCTTTTTAAGTACGTTTTACATATGATATATGACGATGCTCATCAGGAAAAATGTTGGTACGCAGTCGAAATTGAGTGGGTGTGGTGGGGTGAAGATCAAACAACAAATATCCATACATTTTATCGGTGGCATCTTCGTAACTTTCTAAAGCATATTTACGATCATTTCCACGAAAAATTTGCTGAATCAAAGTAGAAATACCTAGTGAGTCACGGCAATTTCTAAAGGCAAAAATGTAGTGACAGTTTAAGGAAATCGTACGAGAAAACTTGCCAGCCGGAAAGAGGTTTTGTACCAGATATAAAACTGTGATTCCCAAGTGGTGACTATTTTTTGTCATCAAGTCTACCATTTGTTGATCGTTTGAACAAGACCCCATCAAGTCATCGATGATCAATATTCCTGGTTTTCCTTCAAATAATTGTAACACACCTTCTGGGAAACCTTCCACAAACACAATGTCATGATCTATTTCTCGTTGAAATTCTGTAAATTTAGTTTGGTAAGCACCGTAACAATACACTATCTTGTGAATTTTCCCTGCGAACATTTCTTCAACATTTTTCAACAGTCTAAAAGTAAGAGTTGTTTTTCCCGCCTGTGATGGAGCTGCCAACATAACAGAACATGGACATTTGAGTCTTACATCTGTCATGGTGTAATACTTACAAAAAACTAAAACTATTTGCAGTGTAACACATAAATATACCCTTTTTTTTCCTTCAGTTGAAATATCTTTTATTGAACAAATTTGTACAAACAGTTACATATGAAGTAAATCAAGTTTATTGACTAAAAGCGATTCTAGGTTGTCCCTTTTCCTGACTAATATTTCTTGTCGACTGTCTTTGCATTCATATCTTAAACGTTCAAGAGCATTTAACAGTGGATCTAAAGTTTCTGTCAACTTTGTAAACATCCTCATTACAGTGTCATCGTTAACTTTTTCCAAAGCTTGTGTCAGGTAACGATATACCCTTATATCATTGTCCAACATGAGGCAATCATGATCTCTTTGGGAAGGATAAAAATTCTTACACCCTTCACAATTTTCGTCCACCAAATCCATGATGATATTGATTACGACTTCTGCATACGCTTGGATGAGTAAGTTCTCGATTTCGTCCTGTCGGGGCGTAATTTCAGGTTGAATTTCAGGAATACATTCTTCAAATGTAGGTAAAGATTGATCCCACAACCATTCACTCATTTTTTGTTGATTCAGGTAATAGAAATATGCCGAAGCAATGTCTTGAGTTAGATCTGTAAAGGTTTCACCTGTTTCAAGAACTTCATACCGATAAAAGGGTGTGGCTTCATCAGATGGCTTGCGTACGATAGTTAAACGATCCATTTTCTTCAAACGAGTGGTGCATTTTTTTGAATGTCCAATGTATTTATCCTTACACGTAGAGTGAGAGGGGCGGTACTATACTGACATCACAATTCAATAGTTTGACAGATAGACTGGAGGGACGGAAATGACATCACAAAACCGTTATTGATCGATAGGCGTGGTTATATCTTTCACCTTCAAAACACCGTTGCTGTTTAAAAAAGTTATCATTTGTTACAATCAATGAACTTTTAGTCGGTCAACATCATCAATTGAATATGGAATTGAGAAGTGGACTTATCCTGAAAGAAGAGGAAAAAAACTCGATTCACAACATTTATGAATGTTTGACAAAACCCCATGAATCTAAAGCTTGGTCTTTTCAAAAGGTGATGAAAGACATGACTGCCTTTTTTCGTTTTCTGTTTTATCACATCAGTGTAGAACAAGGAAGAAACGAAATACACGAACAACTTAAAAAAAACGACATGCTGTTATCTAACTATGGAGAATCTTTAAGTGACCCCCCAAACTTCTGGACGCTTCTTGGAATGTTGATTCGTAAAAGGGTTCAAGTCCAAGTCCCTCATCAAGAAATGGGTTATGTCATAAAAATCATGCTTGAAGAAGAATATCAGCTTAAACCTGAAGATCCTAGCTTCTATGAGATCTTATTACCACTGATACGCTACATCATAAACTTGTACAAGATTGATCCATACCACGGTATGATACATTTGATGAACGAGGAAAAGCAGCTTCGCAACAGAGCTCTGTTTCACAGTCGTGATAACAAACTGTACCTCAATGAACTTGCTAAACATCTAGCTCGTTTGATTACTACAAACATAAAAAATCAGAACAACATTCCCTGGCTTTCAGTTTTGAAAAAGGCAAAGAAAAGTGTGTGTTTTGACTCGAACACTGGTTGTACTGTAGGACGGCTAAATTCAAGAAAAACCTCATTTCATTATGAAATTAAAGAAACTGGAGAAACGTTTTCTAGTCCTGAATCCAATGTTAGAAAAGCCTTGTTTCTTCATGCACGTTGTACTCAAAAACTACCTTCTTGTCAATTTGAATTTCATCAATACTAACTGTTTGTAATAAGTACTTTTATATTCAATAAATGATATTTGTTAACCTTTATTTCTTTTCTTGTCGTCCTTAGACAAATAATACGAATGTATGGGGTGAGGGGGAAGAGGAGGGGGCCCCCCGCGCGCATATTTTTTTCTCTTTTCGTTTCCAAAAAAATAATTTATACAGTTTTGACCGACTTTACACAGCTCTCATGCGCTATACCGCTGACTGCAGGCTCAGGAAAATGTCCTCAAAGCTGTGTCTTAAGTAGTACTATCTATCTATCTATCTATCTTATCAATATCCATCTGAAAGGGTTTATGCCTTCTATTTTGGAGGAGAGGACTGGTATTTAAGAGCTTCATTAATTCTCTTCTCTTTTCCACCTTGGCATAGGTACATTCAATGTTCTTGAAATTGGTAGAGGTACTGACATATCTCTTTACAGCCCTTTCAAATGAGAAACACCAGTAATTATCAGGATGGGAAAATCTCAGTGCATCTTCTTTGACATGAATGAGGTTGTGCACAGTTATTGTACAGAATGATAGTCCATAAGTTTCCTCCACAAGTACTGCATAACGCTGAGCAAGGTTGTGAAATAGATCAACATCTACAATATCCCATTCTTCCCGCTTGCTCTGATTAAAAACTAGCTCTACCATTCTTGTTAAAAGCTGCCAGATGTGATAATCAAGTCCCTCCAATTGTCCTGCAAGAATACACTCTGACAAAGGATATGCAAACTTGTGGTATTCTTCAGCCTTCCAGAATCCAAGTCGAGTAGCTATGCCTTCTGGAATTCTACCATCCTTGAGTTCTACATTAAAAAGATTACAGAAAAATTACACAAAGGTTTAAATTAATTAGGAGTAGCTCATCACCCTTCCTTGCAGCTAAGTGCTGAATTACGAGGGCACAGCTCAACATGATCGAGTCCAAGGTTTCAAGGGCACTTCCATCACAAGACAATTGAACAATCACACATTTACATACAGATTTACATCACGGAGCACAGCTTAGATCGAAACTAGTTTGATTTTACAGCAGATAAATTACTAATTGTACAGACAACTATCCTATTTTCTCAAGCACAACATGTACAATACATAAAATGTATGCATACCAGGAGTCCAGGGAACAGCACTCAGTCTATCATCTATTAAATTCCTGTCTATTTTGTCACTGTCAATAAGCATCTGAAGATGATTTGAAACAACATTCATAGGAAGGTTATGCATCATATCAAAGACAAAGTCTGTTAACACATTGAATCCATACAACTTATAAAGCCTGTGAAGTATACTAAGGCCAGTATAACCAGTGTTTCGGCTCATTTTTGCGATCCTCTTGATCTATCTCTTTCATTGTTTTCACATCTACCAGAAGATTGCGTTTATCAAAGGGATACCTTGCATGGTAACGATTGTCCCCATAATAGTAATGGACACCTGTTGCAGATGAAGACTCTACAGCTGTAGGAGGAAATTTGTTGAAGTGTATGTTAAAGTCAAAAGAAAGTGCAAAATATTTAAATTCAAAACACATATAGAATCATGGATAATAGAGGAGAATACAGACCCCATTATTTTGAAGTTTGCTGGCCTTCCTAACTATTCCCCTCTGTTAGCTATGAAAGAATAAGAAAAATATAATTATACCTATTCCTTCAAGTTTGTCTCTTCTGCATGCTTTGATACCACTTTTGATAAATTTGCCAACTTCACACTGTGCTGGATAGTCACCAGTCCATAAAATTATGAGGCAGCGGAGTGTTATTTCCCCAGGAGCTAGACCAGCAACTTGTAAAGAATAATCTACCAACAGTCCTAAAACAAAAAAAATAAATTGAAGTCATTTAATGTATATATTATTCAATATTATAATTATCATATATAATTTACCAGAGATAAAAAGTTCCTCTGCTTCTGAAATCAAAGGATGAAGAAATGGATCCAGACTGCATGGACGTTTTTTGGGTAGACAGTGGCTTGGTATAAATCCAATTACATAAATTTCCTCTGCTGGACTTCTGTCTTTCTTGTACATATTTGCTATTGTAACCTCTACAGCACCTAAATAGCCATTAAATTATTATAATTTCAAATTATATATTATAACTTCTTCCTGTGATACTTCTTTTGGCTCATCACATATGGGTCAATATGAGACTTAGAAAAAGATATCAATCCTATGGTCATTATCATCATTTTATCACTATTAATGGCAAAATGTTTATTTGTCAATGTAACTTACCACAGCTGTGTCTACCAGATGCACCAAATGGTTGCCAACCATCCCAATGCCCAATTAATGCAATGTTTCAAGGGTCACCATGAGTGTAATTTAGAGTATGGTCTTGTCTAAAACCACATTCACTGCAGAGCACATTGTAAGTATTTTCATCTAACTTTTCAGATAACTCTGTCTCCTCAACACTAATGACAGACTGACAAAATTGGCACTTAAATGGCAGCAAAAAGGTGCTATTTGGGTCCCAGAACCAGGACAACTCATTGAATCTTTGTCCATCCCATATCTCTTTAAGTGGGAAATAGGAGCCCCATCCTTCAAGCCAGTGGTCTTTGTTTTCCCAGTGAGCCATCATTTTCCGACACATTTCTTTATTTTGGCACCAAAGAACAATTTTATCTGACAGTCCCAAATAATAATATTTTATTGATCCTTCTTTTCCACAGTATCTGCATTTTGAAAACGGGTCAGTCATAACGTCCCACAGAGAATAATGAGAGTCATCAAGACAAATATATAATTTTAGTTTCTCGCCAGTTTTTGGGCCAAAAGGTTTCGAGATCATGGTCTTCGCGGCAAAACAAATCCTTAGCGAACTGAAGAAGATCGTCAAAGTCCTTAACGCTGCCATGCATCTGAGCAGCTAAATTCATAGCCTTCCAAATGGTACATATGATTTCTAACTCGATTGAATTGGTCTGATCTTCAATTCGCTGCTCAGTTTCTGAGTTAGCACTAGTACTGGATGTAGGTTCTTCATGAACAGACAAGTGTTCTGCTGAATCAGAGTGATCATCATCAGTGGGACTCGAATCCACTGAGATATCTCCCTGGTTATCTTCAACACTTACACTACTACAATCATCAGTTTCGAAGGCGTCAGCAGCAGTGTCACTCTCAATACTCTTTTTAATATTCCAATGAATATATTCCAAAGCAGATGAGACAGCTTTCCCATCACATCTTTCACAAGGGCAGTGTACGTGAGTATAGCCAAGATCTGTACAGTGACAACAAACAATGGAAAATCTATCCCACGATCTTTTCCTTTTCCTCGAACTCGCCGAGTGACTCGCCGCCATATTGTTGACCTGGTAGGGGTACTACGTACGGTACTACGCATGCTTATTAATGCCAAGATTAGGACAACCTTGTTCCCAGGCTCTCCCTTCTCGCTTTTTTTTTTCAAAATGGCGGGCGCCCGCCATTTTGAAAATAAAAGCGAGAAGGGAGAGCCTGGGAACGAGGTTGAGATTAGGATTTTGACCAATGACAACACAGCTTATTTTACCGCCTTTTTTTTCTGACTTCATTTACGCACTCTTATTGGTTGGGGAAGGCCATTTCTTTGCTCGCTAGGGTCGGCAAGTCATGGAACAAAAAAAAATTAAACACTTGGAGGAGTTAACTACTGATGAAGTTAAGGAGTGGATAACAAAAAATATTAATGACAAAACAGCTGAAAGTTTTGAAGGTTAGCTGGCTTCATTTCAAGTTTTTTTTCAGTGACGCCTCAATCAGAGTGGTATGCAAGTCATAGCGTCTTATTAATTTTCCTTTTTTTTTTGTATAACAGCTCAAAAAATAGATGGGAAAGGTCTTATATACCTGTCTGAAAAAGGTAGTGCACAGCAGTATGAATCGTGTGGGTTAGCAACAGTCGGAGAACAACTCCACTTCAAAACTCTTGTTGATAAAGAACTCGCCGTCGAAGGCATGTCGAACACGGCCGTCAAGAAAAAGAGCAAAGCCTAGAAAAGACGACATTCTGAAATTATCGTGTCTTGACCAAAGGATCTATAAGGCCAAGTAAGTTAACTACTTACATGTAAATAATATCAAACTAACCTATTTAAGGAAACTAATAAACTTTATTGACCGAGTGATGCATGCCTATTAATCATCTTCCCGCCATTTTGTCGGCAAGGAAATAACATGAGACAAATACCGAAGGCATCCATTTCTACCTGCTGATTTTGCACCCTTTCCTTTTACACTGTGATAATTTTACCTTTTCTTGGGACAGCGAAAAACACTAGCGATAGATTCAAAAAAGTCATCAATGCATTTTGATCTTGGGGAAAGGAAACAGGCGGAAAACTATGGTCGCATGGTTCACTTTTGCACTAATATGTGTTTCTTCCTATCTTTTTTAGGCGGAGTGCAGTTAGATTAGCAACAATAAAGAGATGGCCGGGAAATGATATCCCTACCTTTAAAAAAAAGTCTGATAACCTCAAGTACTTGGAGGAATTTGTAGATCAACTGGAAAATGATTGTAGTTTTGAGAAAGCAGGTTTTAATAGAGCTGGAATAAAGCAACATGTTCTGGACGTATTGAATGAGAGGAGGAGGCATGCAAGGAATGGCTATGATTACACTAAGGTATCAGCTAATACTATGGTTATTTGTTTAAACCCTGGTTTTTGAAAGCTTGTCTAGATCAGCTTGCTTCTTATACAAAGCAGTGACACACCCTGACCAATTCCAGTAAAAACTAAAGACAGAGACCCTGTGGAATCATGTTAACAACATTTAGCCATGCATTTCTTAGGTGTAGCTCGTTTTTGTTTCGGCCCTCAGGCCGAAACGTTACTGTGTTTGGTTTGCTAACCCATAATTTTTGGCTCGTCTGTCAATTAGCTGTCATACTTTTATAACACATCCAATTATATGTCGCATTCTTTTCACGTCTATTAAAAAATTGTTGGTGAAAACCTACCAACAAATGATATTTGACGTGCCTGTCACCGACATCCAATCGCATGAAAGGAAGCGCTAAAACGTTTTGCAAAGATTGTGTTATCTATTGTTTATTTGACCGTGGGAACACCCCTTTCTGATTGGTCGGGAATAGAACTTGTAACAATCATACACGCCCTTTTAATCACTTGTGTGAAATTAGCCAATCTGGCACGAGAGGAAATCATAGAAATCTCGATGAATGCGTTTACGCTCTATTTATAATAGTCATTGGAAATTTTATGGCAAAATTGTCATTAAAACACACGGATTTGCAGGATTTACAGCCCTAAACTAAAGGCCGTTTATCGAGGTTTGTTGCATTGCTGCATTGCAACATTGCTTAAAAACTTTCCGCTTAGTTGAGTCACAATGGGGTGAATCCCGCTGATATTAATGAACAAATTTGATTTTCAGTTTACATTTTTCTTTGCAAGTTAGAACTCCAAGTCTCGTAAAGGAATCTAAAGGGTTTTGAGCGGGCCGAAACATCATTGCTTTGAAGCAATATAGGCTTGTTATTGTAGGGGGACAAACGTACTATGAAAAGAAAATATGAAACTGGCAGTGACACCGATTCTTCCACAACCACAACAGTATCTACAACTCCAACAGAAATACTCCCTGAAGAAAGTGTTGAAGACTCATTGGTCCTTGAGAAGAAAAAGAGTAACTCATCAGACAAAGTTTTTGTCCCAGAGAGCCCTGATGTCAGTGATGATGGCATGGAAAGTGATGGAGACACAGTTCAGGTAAGTCTCAAGCCTACTGTTTATAGGCCAGTAATTTGGAGGTGATTAGACAGATATCTAATCCTCATGGCTGTCACATTTTGTCATTAGGAAACCGATACCATTCCCCAAGTAGAAGCTAACAACACACCAATTCCAGCTAATGCAGCACAAGGTATAATACAAGTGGCATTTAAGGTAGTTCGGGACCCTTGCTACTGCGCATCTCGCGCGCGCACTTTTATTAAAGAACATTCGCTTGTCCGTGGGAAGTCTGGGCACTAGCGAGTCAGCGATCGAAAACCGAAGAAATTTGTTTTTTGGTGAAGAAAAATAGTACTTTATCGACCAGATTCCGCAAACAAATTTATCAAAACATGTTGTGCACCATGTAAAGTAGGAGAAAAAGCTCGAACTATAAAATTTAGCGAATTTAATAACGAGTCGAAAAGGAGCAGAGAACAACGCTAAAATGGCTGATTTTTTGTGTTCGTTTTCGAAGATTTTTACCCTTTGTTCTTCTCTAACTCTTTAAACAATTCGGTGACCCCTTGATTTTATGAATGATTTATGCTCACAATCTTATAAACTTTTCGTGTTAAGAAAAAAAAGAATACTTCTATCGTTTCGATTTTGAGTAAATTTATCATTTTTCTGTCTGATCCTCCAAAAACGTGTATTCTGGAAGGCCATTTTTCGCATATTATTGTTGATCTTTCGCTTCTTTGCAAATTGTTCGGCAACAACTTAGTTCCAAGTGTTTTTCTGCATCCCAGGCTATCATTTTGCTTGCTTTTGAATACAATTGGTTGTTCCAAAATTCTTATAATTTGACCAGATATCGCGAGGCCATTTTTCGTAAAATGATCCCCAAACACCCCACATCTCCCCCCTCGTATCTCAAGAGTGACCTCAGTGACCCCCCATTTTTATTTTACATTTTATTTCCTTCTATGACCCTCTTTCTTTGTAGGAATTTTGAAGGCAAGTTTATCGTAAAAATTCATGAGTCCCGAACTACCTTAATGCATTGCTGTTTAGAGATGTATCTAAGAAGCAATTGCTGTCATCTGTTAGGAAATATGGCCTGAACCCCCAAAAGAAAGAACTAGATAAAGTTAGCTTAGCTCAGGTATTAGCCAAGTATCTTATAGAAAAGGGTTACATAAGAGTAACTGGATCTCTTGACAAGTTGGATAGGTCCAAAATAACAAAAGTTAAAGTCTTTTAAAAAATATGCTGTGAAATTAGAGCTAAAACCTATATGTTGAAATTTGGCATGTTATTTACAGATGCATCATTCTCAGCACCATTAACCCTTTCACCCCCAATAGTGCCATATGGCACTCTTGCGTGACTGGCATTTTTCCCCGATAGTGCCATATGGCACTATCGTGATATTCATCAGATCAACCAATCAAAACATAGAAAAATACAATAGATAACGACTGCCACTGTGTTTTGTCCAATAGGAGACATTCTAAGCTACATTTTTTGCATACATTATAAGGCTGAGTAACGATGACTTCATATAGAAATCAACACCTGAGATTTTGACAAATTTTAGAAAAATGGCGACGTCTCTCTTTGATTCAGATAGCAACTCAGATGACTTTTTAGGCTTTACTAGCGAAGATCTTGATGTTTCTACTACTCAGAATGGCGAATCAGATATTTCTGTGTCTGAAAGCGAAGGAAGTTCTAGCGAAGAAAGCTCAAACGAAGATGAAATCGATAATCTAAATCCTCGCATCAACAGCGAAACATGGACAACTAGTGATGCTGAAGTTGTTTATGAGCCGTTCACTGAGACTGTTGGTCCAACATCGCAGCTTTCACAAGACAAAAAAGCCCTTGATTTCTTCCTACTGATATTTCCTCTGCATCTGTTACAGAAAATTGTGGAGGAAACGAACAGATACGCAAAACAATGTATCAAAAAGAAAGCTGACCCGCGTTGGTACGACACGACGCTTGAAGAAATGAAAGCATTCTTGGCGCTGAACATACTCTTCGGCATCAAAATGTTGCCCGAAGTAAAAATGTATTGGTCCTCAGAACCGCTTCTTGGAGTTATAGAAGTACAGAGAATAATTTCAAGAAATCGCTTTGATAAGATAAGGCAGTATCTCCACATAAATAACAGTGAAAATGCTCGTGGACAAGACAAGCTATTCAAGATACGGCCTCTTATTGACACACTATCTCAAACATTTGAAGATGAGTATCAGCCTTTGCAAAACGCTTCCATTGATGAAGGCATGATAAAGTATAAAGGAAGGCTGGGATTCAAGCAGTACATGCCAAACAAGCCGATTAAGAGAGGGATAAAGGTTTGGGTCCGGGCAGATGCGGAGAACGGCTTCATCTCCAAGTTTCAAGTATACACAGGGAAGAAAGATGGCGGCACCGAGCATGGTCTTGGCTATCGTGTTGTTCACGACTTGACTAGGAAACTAGTGGGGAAAGGGTATCATATATTTGCTGATAATTACTTTACATCAGTTTCCCTAGCAGAAGACTTGCTAAAAGACAAACTTTATCTTTGTGGCACGACAAAAGCGAACCTAAAAGAGTTCCCGAAAGAGCTCAAAGACAAGGCCGTCAAGAAAGCCCTCAAGCGAGGCGAATCTTTGTTTCACTGAAAAGGCAACGTTGTTGCTACTATCTGGAAGGACAAGAAGCCAGTTGCCTTCCTCAGCACCCAGTGCAATGTGAGAGGAGAAGAAACCGTTAGAAGAAAGCAGAAAGACGGTACTTTCATAGAAGTACCATCGCTTCCCGTTGTAACTCTCTACAACAAATACATGGGGGGAGTTGATCGAAGTGATCAGATGAGACAATATTATGAAACTTCACGACGTGCAAATAAGTGGTGGA
The DNA here is from genome assembly GCA_029948255.1 of Telmatactis stephensoni. Taxonomy (NCBI): domain Eukaryota; kingdom Metazoa; phylum Cnidaria; class Anthozoa; order Actiniaria; family Isophelliidae; genus Telmatactis; species Telmatactis stephensoni. The sequence goes on from JALIZF010001109.1 coordinate 14,446, forward strand.
GATATCTGTTGTGGTTTGGGGTAGATATAAGTATTGTCAATGCTTATATTTTAAGGACTCTGTCTCCTAACCATAACCAAAACAAGCTAACACAGCTAGAGTTTCGAATTGAGCTGATCAAAGGTCTTCTTGGAGACTTCTCATCGCAGAAGCGAAATCCTGTCCAAACTCATCTAAATGCTGGACACTGGCCTGTTGAAATGTCAAAAGGACGTTGTAAAGTGTGCCTTAAAAACAAGAGGAATAAGTTTTGTAGAATGGGCTGTGAAGCATGTGGCGAGCGCATTTGTATGGCTTGCTTCAAGGGACATGCATGAACTCGATCGGCGTGGAAAAATGGCGGGCAATTCAAAATTTGAACTGGTGTAAATAAAATTGTTTTTACGTCTAATTTCTGTATGATACCACTTATACTTTTCAAATATGAACAACTGAACTTTACTAAAAGGAAAAAGACAATTCTTGTTTCATATCTAGCTTTATTTTGGATACAGTTAGAATATTATTTTTAATATATACATGAGAATACATGAGAATTTATCATAACATAAAATTCAATCTTCTAGGATCTAAACTGTAACTTTGAAAGCATATTTAGATAAATCATCATCTAGACAATCAACCTTTTTTGTATTGTTCAGTCTAAAAATGTCTTCTTCTTGAGTTATTTTGAAAAGAGTCACTGTACCTGAAAATTAATCAAAACAAATGCAAACCCCTTGGGGAGAGGAAGCAGTTAAGTCAGGGGGCCTGGTGGGGGTGCAAGGGTTAAGGCATGGCTCTCGGATAATTAATGTACGATTTACTGTTTTACCACATCTTTTCTAGTTTACCATGGATCTTAACAAAACTTGACCAGTGAATGAATTACGACATTTGAAGGTGTTTCTGTAAGTTTTCCAAAGGCCGATTTTTAAAAATTAAAGATGGCTGCCATGTGGTCACGTGACTTGGTTTCCATGGTAATAGCCATTTGGAATTTTTTGTCATGGTGAATTGTTACTACTGACCAAGTTTTGTTGATGTACGTACCTTGAAGTCTAGAATAAATATGAATAAATAACTGATTTTTTAACATTTTCTTAAGGTATTAGAACTGGCTTAGATGTCAAAAAAAAATCGTTGCATTTCTACACATTCCTAGCTTCTTTGGTATTAGTGGAGTACATTTGTTGTCATTTCAATTGTCTGGGTATCATTTTGAGCCGTAAAAATCAAGCGAAAAGTTGTATCCAAGGAAGCCATTTTGTTGATATTTGATCAACCCTTAGATCAAATTTCTACTTATGAGCATGGGTATTGGCGTTTATGATTGAAATCCACGCGCGAAGGTATTTCCGGTCTTTCTCAATATGGAGGCGATACGTGAGAATGCAGTACTCTGTTTTGAAGCAGAATTCATCAAGAAAGGGTAAGTGTTCTTTGAAATTTTCAATGATTTCAACCTTGAATGAATGATAGTATTATTCCGAGAAATGTTTGCATCATTTGTCACCAAAATTATGCATTTAATCGACTGTTATTGTTGTTTTGGAAAGAGTTATCCAGGAATCCCTCGTGGTTTCAAGCATATATTGGAAAATTTTCAACTCAAGCAAACTAATATTTCCTACCTCCGTTACTTCTATTAGTATGGCTGTAAGATTGGCAAAGAGTCCTTTTCAGGCACAGGGTCGCCAACCTACGTGTTTCCCGAGTGTCTGAAAACAGTGGTAAGGCTGATCGTAAATCATCCACCCAAGGCTTTTGCTGATCCTCAGGGTAAATCGGTACGCTTCATGATTATTCAAAATAGTTATATTCACCAGATATCAGGTGCTTTCCTTGCTAAAATTAATACATTTCCTTGCTAAAATTGGATATTTCTCCTTTACTCTCAGAATGTGCAATTTCTTTAGATTGTTTGCAATTTTTCAATACAATTTCCCCTTAGAAAGACGAAAAGATTTTTTTGTGCTAATCCATGAGTGATTGCAGGGTAAATCAGTGAAATAAACATTGAATGTTAGTGAGTGATAGAAAAAAAAGATAAGAAAGGAAATAAAGTACAAACAGTGGTTTTCATTTGACCATGAAGGAATAGACAAACTTATAGTTGGGAGTAGACTCTAAAGTCACAATTTTCTTTCATTGCTTATCAACTAATACTAACTAAGTAGTCATCTTTCTCTCACCGTCAAATGAAAATAACTCTAGTGCCACTATTTGGGAGATGTATTGCAATTACTTGACCAATTGTTTTTGCAGTTTTATGCACCAATAAATATTCCTCTGTTTTTTTCTAGGTCTACAAAGTGACAATTGATGACTTTAACAAGACGAATTGTCCAGTCCCAAAGAAATCCCGATGATTCTATCTATATTCAGTCAACATTGAATTTTGATATATACTGAACAATACTGTACATATATTGGCAAAGAATCAAACCAATTGTTCCTGTTCTTCAGTATTTAATCAACATGTAAACAGCATTTTTATGCTATGTAACATTTCCAAAATCAGTGATTACAATATGAAATTCACATCTAAAGACATGTGTATATTGAAATTATATTGAAGTAAAGATATATTCTTCAAATACTATATCTATAGTCAGTGGTAACTGTATATTATATCAATATGAGGACAGATACCTCAAAACCATCTGCCATTTTTTTACGGTAATTATTATTTTGTAATCAAAGTTTAGAAATTGTCATCAAGTGGGGCTTGGAATGAGAGCTCAAAGAAATGCATCGATACAGTGCAAGTCTTTTTATTAGGTAGGTTCAACATCAGACTTGGTTTTCAACATGCATGCTTATTTATGTTTATGCACGTGCTGTTGTCATCGAAATATTGATTGTTGGTTAGCTGCAAGTGATTTTCTAGCAAGAATGGAACATTGTGCACAAATAAAATACATGACATTGCGTTGCCAGAAGGATATCATATGCTTAGCTTCACACTGACAACTGCAAACCAACCAAGCAGATTTCTAATTAGCCTCAAGTGTTGTACAATTTTCTCTTGAAGCATGACATTTATAATTATACCCACAACCCATAAATCTCTGTATTTAACCATACATAGTGTAGTCAGGTTCCAGCACAGCAATCCGTTTCACGACTCATAACAAACACTAATTGTATGATGACCCATGAAGCATAGAGGAATACCTTTTGCCAACAATTTTCAAAATGGCTTAAATATGTGTATTGAGAGAAGAAATATTTTCAAAACAAACATTTTATATATCAGTCCCTATTGTATATTGTCATTGGTTGAAAATTGAATGTCTTTCATGAAATATGTTACTCTGTCTACATTCAAGTTTGGATTGAGTGTTTTTTGTTAATGCAATATTTACAAATTTTAAAATTATTCACTTCATTATAAAGAATGCCTACCAAAACGTATGTTACTGTATCAAAAATTATCATTTCTTCTTAGATTTATTCAGTGGGCAGGACTTGTGTGAGGTTCTCACATGGTCACCACTGCCACATTTGCACTTCTTCCCACCAATGCTTACGACTGCACCTTTTGGCAGCTGGACACCATTTATATGGACCTCGCCATTCTCTTTTGGCTGCCTTGATAGCCTTGACTTTACTTCCTCCAACAGCACGCTTTCGTCAACTTCTTCATCATTTTCTCCATAGCTATGAACAATCTTTTGCCTCCGCACAAATTTGCCCCTGATAAAAAAAAACAAAAGTTATTTTTTGAATTATACATTCATACTTGTTCAATACTTGTTCTCGAACTCATTAATAATTCATGAGCTTTTCGTCCAATTACCTTTAAGGATTTAGTCGGGTGGATGAATCTTGATATCTAATGAAACACTGTAGGAAGATCACTAGTGATATGGAAATGAGTTCCAAATCACTAGTGATCTTCCTACACAATCTCATTGGATATCCAAATCACTAGTGATCTTCCTACACAATTTCATTGGATATCTAGATTCACCCTTCTAACTGAACACCAGACTTAGAAATTTTCTCACAAGCCCCGAAATTATGTACTTAGTAGCGAAATTTTTATGCAAAAAATACCCTGATGAAACACTCGCACTCATGTTTGATATATTACTTCAATACAAATTTATGCATAGTATTGTTTTGTAATGCATCATGTTGTATGGTAACATTCTAGAATGTCTTGTTCAACTACTGTTGGTAATATCATGATACAATGACATGCATAAACTTGTTAGAGTATTAGACAACCCTCAATACTTTCTAGTTCTGCTATATTTTCTTACTTCTCTTTGCTTTCTTGGAGACGCCTTTGCTTCCTTTTTGCACGCGCAGTCTTTGCCTTGTCTGTCTGCTGCTTCTTTAGTACTGCCATCCGTCTTTTATTTTCTCCAGTCCACACATCCTCAATTCCATCTGGAATTGGAAGTCCCATCTGAGCCAGAAGACTTTTCATCCAGTGATACTCAGCCCCAACAGTCTTGTACATAAAGCTCATGTTGCTTTGACAAAGTCCAACATTGGTTGCAAACTCATAATGGAGCTGCTGCAGGTTTGTGCTTTTTGGTCTGAACCTCGTCACGACATGAAATTTGCTCTCAGGCAAATTTGAGTGCCCACGACCAATTTCATTGTGAATAACATCTGATGCTTTTCGAGCAACTCTGTCGCACTCTATTTCATAAACTAATGCGTGTAGAGGGCATTTTAATGCAAGCCTTGTAGAGTATGGCTTTCCGGTGCATTTGATCTCCTCACTGTCGATATCACTGTCGCTGTCACTACTGTTCTCACTATCCTCCATGCTATCATCACCAGTACTTTCATCATCATTAGTATCACTATTCTCACAATCATCAATACTACCTTCGTCACATTCGTCAATATCACATTCACTACCATCACTATCACTACCACCTCGATTATCAAGTATGTCCAACATGACCAATCTATTCCATTTGTAATTTGCATTTTACCATTGGTACAGTTGGTGAATTTCCACAGGAAGCCCCATATATAACATTATATGTAAAACACTATAAGAACAGGGCAACCAAGTGGTGTGGAGTTCCTGTGGTAATACGAGCGGAAAACAGGTAATAGGTTTGGAGTTCCTGTGGTAACTCGAGAGCAGCCGGCCGAGCGCTTTACCAATGGTTCCATTGGTACCATTTGTCAAATCGTGCATATCATTATATCTATTGGTTCGATTGGTGACGTACGTACACATTTAAGATTCGCCGTTTTCAAGCTTGCAAAGTTTTACAATTACTTCGTTATATCTAAGCTCACGATCTTCGAAAATCAAAACAATATAAGATTCGCCGTTTTCAAATCTCGATGAACGAACGAACTCACGGTCTTCGAAAATCAAAACAATATAAGATTCGCCATTTTCAAATCTTGAGGAACGAAGTCAGCTCTCTTTAAGCTTGCAAAGTCAGTTTACAATGACTTCCTTAAAACTCACGTTACTAGAAAATCACAACAATACAAAATGCGCTGTTTCCAAATCTTGAGGAACAAATTCAGCTCAGATCCCTGTCAGTTTTAAGCTTCCAAAGTTTTACAATTACTTCGTTATATCTAAGCTCACGATCTTCGAAAATCAAAACAATATAAGATAAGATTCGCCATTTTCAAATCTCGACGAACGAACAAACTCACGGTCTTCGAAAATCAAAACAATATAAGATTCGCCGTTTTCAAATCTTGAGGAACGAAGTCAGCTCTCTTTAAGCTTTCAAAGTCAGTTTACAATGACTTCCTTAAAACTCACGTTCCTCGAAAATCACAACAATACAAGATGCGCTGTTTCCAAATCTTGAGGAACGAAGTCAGCTCCCTGTTTTTAAGCTTCCAAAGTTTTACAATTACTTCATTATATCTAAGCTCACGATCCTCGAAAATCAAAACAATATAACATTCGCCGCTTTCAAATCTTGAGGAACGAAGTCACTCACGGACCTCGAAAATCAAAACAATATGATTCGTCGTTTTCAAATCTTGACGAACGAAGTCAACTCACGTTCCTCGAAAATCACAATACAGGATGCGCCGTTCCCAAATCTTGAGAAACGAAGTCAGCTCCCAGCTGTCTTTAACTTGCAAAGATTTTTTATCACTTCGTTAAATTAAACTCAAATGTAATTTGAATAGCTATCAAGCCTCGAAGCAAGTTTTAATAGGCTCCATTCAAACGAGAACGCAAGGGACCGAACGCAAGTCGATACAAGTTTTGACTTGAAACTCAGTCCTCGTTTGAACATGCACCGCTCCACGCAAGTCGATGGAAAATGTTCCATAACTTTCAAGGAAAACGGTTAGCTGAAGGACAGCGAGAAAATCAGATTTGTTTTTGTTTTAATTGTTCAAACGTTCCAAAACTTGCATTCGCTTGCATGCAAATTTGAGCACGTTCCAAGTAAACGCAAGTCGATGCAAGTTGGTGTTCAAACGAAGATGCATCGAACTTGCATCGACTTGCGTTCTCACTTGAACAGGGCCTTACGGAGGAGCCGACCTTCAAGCTTGTCAGACACGATCATCTCCAAGTCAACATGCGATCATTAATCAGCGATTATTTAGTCCTTTCCAAGTTTTTTATCCATTAATCGATTATTCGGATACGGTTTTTTTTAAGATCACAAGTTGTGTTTTGTTCTCAAACCGTTTTATTTTTGGTGAAAGGCCTTACATCATGACTAGTGCTCAACAGCAAGAAACGAGAGCTTTTATATCCGAAGCTGAAACGCTGGTATCTGTAATACCTGGAGGTGATGTTACCTCAAAAAGAGCGGAGAGCAAGAGTTTTGGGAGGAGGGAGAAAAGGCTCCTAAAAAAGTAGGGAGGAGGGAAGGGGGGGGGGGGGGGAAGAGGCAAAAAAGTTGGGAGGAGGGAGAATGTCGAAAGAGGCAAGGGAGGAGGGAGAGAATTACAAAAACACTTGAAATTCTATTATTTGCATGGTCAATTTACAGACTACTAGAACAGCCAACTGCATCACTGGCTCATTAACTCCCGGGTCATGTTAATTCCAAGTTTGCGAGCTTTGATAACTCTAAGTTGATCAGTTTTAGTTTTGTATAGTTGCAATTTCCTCCTGAAGGCAGAGACGACGCCACAACATCACAACAACACTTTCGCGCCAATTAACAGTGGACCCTGTAATATGACTGGAAACCTACAGTTACGATAATCTCGATTAAATGGAATTTGAGATCGACTAGTGTTGTTACAGTATCTTTAAGATAGCGGTTTGAAAACCACTCTAAAGCCTGTGCAATTTCGATAAGTTGTTTTTTCTTTAGGTTTTGACAGAAACACATAAGGGGTTAACTCCCTTTATATGTGTTTCTGGTTTTGAACAACAGAAGTTCAATTTACTTGGAATCAGTAAAAAAAACAAACTAATCATTGTGCGCGTAAAACGCCCACTCTAAAACAGAGTGGGTGTCTGTGTGTGAACGTCCTTAATGATTCTGAAACCGCTGTTTCCATACTTTCTCATTTCGATATATACTTGGATTTCTGGGTTATATCAAGGCTATATGGAATAAAGATTACCTGGGAGAAATGGGCTCAAAAAGTAGTACAATAGCCAACGGGAGCAGGAGTCAGTGGAAGTGACACTTAAAAGACAATACATTTTTGTGCATGCTCAACAGAATATCAAACAGATCCTTGCAGATGTTTCGTTTTCTTCTCTCTTAGAGGAGGAAAATAAAGAAACTTCTGCCAAGCAGGGTATTATTATATATAACAATATATATATATAACAACTTTATTTGCAAATAACAATTGACTAATAAAATAACAATTGACTAATAATGCAAATAGGGTGTCAGCAGGGAGGAACTAAATCCCCATATTGAGCTGACCTCCAAAATAATGATAAAATATAAAATAAATATAAAATATATGTAATATGTATATGAAGATAAAATTATAACGATATTTTAGTAGCAGATTCACTGTAATATGTATATGTAATATGTATATGAAGATAAAATTATAACGATATTTTAGTAGCAGATTCACTGACGATCCTTTAAGTGCGTGTACAATCGCTTCTTAAACATTTTAACATTTTCTACTTCAACAATTTTATTAGGTAAGTTATTCCAACTGTCAATATATCTGTTCCAAAAAGAGTACTTTAGAATATTTGTTCGAGCATAGGGTTTCCAAATCTTGTAGGTGTTAGATGATCTTGTACGTCCATTAGCAAATGATACGTAATTGTTTAGCTTGATGTTACTAGTACCCTTGATATACTTGAAAAGTTGTACAAGACTTAAGTACTCACGACGGGTTTTCAGATCCATCCATCCAAGCCATGAGAGTCTTTCATCATAATCAACGTCCTTACCGATAATCCATCTTGAAGCATTCCGCTGGATTCGCTCCAATTTATCCGATAGATACTGCTGGTGGGGGTTCCACACGGGACACGCGTATTCAACCATTGGACGAACAATGGATACATAACCAGCCATTATAGCTTCTGTACATCTTCCAAAAGTGCGTTTTAATAAACCCAGAACACGGTTAGCTTTAGCAGCAACTGCGAGCACATGACTTTTCCATGAAAGATCATTGGAGATAATAACGCCTAGGTGCTTGTGCGAGACAACTTCCTTTAGGGGCATTTCATTAATGCTATAAGAACATGCTGTTAGTCTTCTTGATCTTGTGATTCTCATATATTCACACTTTTCAACATTCAATGTTAAGGACCACGAACTGCACCAATCATTCATCTGGCAAAGGCTTCTTTGAACGGGAGCAGAAACATTGTCAATAGGACCAGAATTGTAAAGTAAAGTATCATCCGCAAACATTTCACTTGAGCAGGATAAAGACTTCGGAATATCGTTGACATATAATACGAAAAGCAAAGGCCCCAGAATAGAGCCCTGCGGTACTCCTGATATGACATGACCCCAATCAGAAAAGGCACCTTCGACGACTACTCTCTGCTTTCGATTGTGGAGGAAATTTCTTAACCAGTTTAGGATGTTACCCTTGATACCAAAAAGCTCAAGTTTAGCCAGAAGGTGTTCGTGTGATACAGAGTCAAAAGCCTTAGCAAAGTCCAGAAAGACTACGTCAGTTGGATTTCCCTTGTCCAAGGCAGAAGCCCAAACATGAAAGAGATGGATTAACTGTGATGTGCATGATGAGCCTGCTCTAAAACCATACTGGTGATCAGTTAATAAGTTTCTTGAATCGATGAAGGAGGATATATGATTGGCTATTAGTTTTTCCAAAGCTTTTACCAAAAGACAGGTGAGGGAAATTGGGCGATAGTTGCACACCAAATTCTTGTCACCTTTCTTGAATACTGGAGACACATTGGCATTTTTCCATTCACTTGGGATCTCTCCAAGGTCAAGCGAGTAGTTAAATAATCTGGTGATAGACGAGGCGATGGAGGAAGATGCTTCGCGTAAAATACAAGCTGTTAAACCATCGGGACCACACGCCTTATTGACGTTTAAACCAAGCAGGATCTTTTCAACATCTGACTTTTTGCAAACAAGGTTTCCAATAATATCTTCAGTAAGTGGAGTGTAGGTATCAGCAGCAGGTGGAGTAGTGTCTGACTGATTAAATACGGACATGAAGAAGTTATTGAATAAGTTAGCTTTATTGGTTGCAGACGAGGCTTCTTCGTTGTCAAGCTTCACAACTGGCGGTACTGATTTGTGCTTAGTCTTAGATCTAATGAAAGACCAAAAGCGCTTTGGATTTTTTGAATCAATCAACGAGTGGACATGTAACCAATAGCTCTTATTTAATTCTGATTTGGTTTGATTTCTAACTCGTTTGTAATTGTTCCAGTCGTGTTCACGATTTGTAGCTTTTGCTTTTTTCCACAGTCGTTTACGCTTGTGAAACAATCGTCTAATCTCGGAGGTTATCCATGGCACATTTCTTTTTGGCTTTATTTTCTTTGAGGGGATGTTGTTGTGCACAGCTTTAAAGAAGAGACATTTCCATTTCTCCCAAATACCATCGACGTCGTCTTCCGTGAACACTGAATCCCAAGGGGAATCCGATAGTTCTTTACGAAAACCGTCCCAATTTGCATGTTTATAGTTGTATACCAATTTGGATGGTTGTAATGGACGTGATACTTGGAAAAATAATTTAAAGCAGATGATGTTGTGATCAGAAGAACCAAGACTGTCACCAATAACGATATCTGTGATGGATTCGGGACTATCAGTTAATATTAAATCCAAAATAGAATCTGAGCGTGTTGGTTTATCCACGACTTGTGTTAGGCAGAAAGGGTTAACAATGTTGTCACAAAAATAATCAGATAGTTGATTCGGATCCAATGGTGAAATGATATTCCAATCGATGTCCGGTAAGTTGAAATCACCCAACAGAACAACACGAGATTTTCTGCTCAATGAGTCCAATTTTTCAAGGGATTTCGCTAGCTCTTGTAGACATTTTAAGTCGTTTTTAGGAGGCCGATAGAACACACCAATTAGAAACGAAGAAGACGAGGCGGGAGATAGTTCGCACCACAATAATTCGCAGTCAGTTTCCAGATCGGTACGTCTAAAACATGGAATGTTACTCTTTGTAGCAATCATGACACCACCGCCCCTGCTACCACGATCTCTTCGGTGAATAGTATAAGTTGATGGTAGGATTTCATAATCACCTATAGAGTCGTTCAACCACGTTTCAGTTATCGCAATTAGATCCAAATTCTCAGTAACAGCGTGAGCATGAAGATCAATTCGCTTGTTTACAATGCTACGAGCGTTGAAGGTCGATGCTTTAAGGACGTTTGGTCTTCTAGTTGCCGAGGTACAAACTCCGGAGACTTGATATGAAGGTCCTGGATTTAAATTCACGTCATTTGAAAGGAGAAGAATAGTGTAGAACAAAAACTTGTTCAGTGACGGAGAAACACTCCCAAGAGCTGCACGTCTCCTTGAATAATTCAATGCGACATGGCGGTCATGAATCCAAAGAATTTTAACTAAAATTTCTTGACCAAACTGACATTTTGGGCGACAAAAAATGCCATAAGTTGACTTTCCATGATTTATATTCCAACCAGGATCGTTTTTAGACGGTAAAACGACATATGCAAGTCGTAAAACGAAGTAAAATTGAAGAGCAAACAGAAGGCCTCTTGCTGTCATGCTTCAATGCCAATGTGCTAGTATTAGTATAGTATTATGCATGCTTCATGAGTGCATGATTACAGTAAACACACATACATGACGTCATTCAATCCTAAAGGCTGCCTTATTGGTTGAAATTTTATGATAAATAGTATAAAAAACAAGTAGATTCCTATTTTTGTTGTATTTATTGAAATTGATGTACAGAAGACATGAAAATGTAGTGAAAACAATAGTCACGCTATGTGAGTCACCTACATTTTCATTCCACCTATTAGAATTATACAATAGTTCATGGAAAACAAAGGAAAAGTTTTATATACTACATGATACTTATACATACAAAAAAATTCACCCTATTAGACTGTACATGTTATTCATTCAACATTGTTTTTCAATGAAATGTATTTTTATAACATAAACAATTACTGCATGCATTTGATTATTATTTACTTTAACTCCAAGGGTGTTCAAGCTTCCTCTTTGTTGGCACTACATCTTCAACTTTCCATTTTGTATCAAAATTGATTTCCATAAACTATACATGTATAATGACTACATTATATATGTCACTAGAACAACCATCACAAAGTGAAAATAATAAGTACTTGTTCACTCAAATATATTTTTTTAATTACAAAATTTCAACATTGCACTGAAACTGGCAAAGATATGATTTTTAATGTCCCTGGAGCACTATATATATTCACTGAAATTGGATCTTCTTGGACAAGGGTAATCACTCATTTCAAAAATTTACAAAGGCATAAGCAAATTATTTTCACATACCAGAGAAAAGAATTCAGTACTAATTGTGATGAAAGTGTCATAACTTCATAAACATGTATGGTAACTCTTTCACTACTTAACTGGTAACACTATATATTTCCAAGCAGCCAAAAGACTACCAGCAGAACATAACAAACTCAATTCTTATATCATTCAATTTCTTTATAAAGCCCAACTTATGAAAAATCAACAAAATTATTTTTGAAATGGAAATTTTGTTCCCTTATTGGGATTCCTGTGGAGAATCGTTAAAGAATTTTGCCACTGACATAACGGAAGCATTGGTTACACAAGTTGAGATCAGTAGGTAAAATGGGAGAACAGAATCAAATATTGCACCAAAATACTCTCATCTTGACAGATAAGAAATACAGTTAGCCTATGAAGAGGCTCAAGGGAGGGAGAGATTGGGGAGGGGGACGGGAAGGGGCTTGGCGATGGAAAAAGGGGAAGGAGCTGAGCCTATATCTATTCTATATATTCATGGACCTCATTCACCCCATTCATTAGGAACTCAAAGTGTGTCTTATAGCTGTCAATACCTAATCAACCAGCATGTTTTCAGCTTTTAGAAACTTCATCTTGTTTGACTTATTAAATAAAATCTTAAAGACCACAAAACCCAAATACAAATTTAATCAGTGTGCTAAGGATTAAATATAGCCATTCAATTTTAATGACATTTCCTTGGTAAATTTATCTTTCTTGTCATTTTGTTTATGCGTTCCAAGCTACAGTGTACTTTAGGCCCTTCAGTCCTCAAAAAGCTAAGCTACTTAAAAGATAAAAAATTCCAATATCTTGAACAAACCAGAGAGAAACATCTTTATAATATATTTTTGAAGGAAAACAATTTAATGTCTGGATTCATTTATAAAAATGTTTGACATATCCTGTCATTAACTGTTTGCATTAACTAATCAGAGGGTATACCATGGCCAAGAGCAAGTGGAAAACAGTAATGATTGAATAGAATTACTACATGCAGGCTCTCCCTCCCCTTTTCCCCTTTCCAATCCCCTTCCCTTCTTTCTCTTCCCCCCTCCCCTAAACATGTTCACAGATTAGTGACAATAGACTGACAGCACACAAACACATTACCACCTGAAAATTATGCTTTACTTAATAGCTAATAAAATCAAAAGAAAGATGACTTAATTAATTCTCTCCTATTTCAGGAGAATCACAATCATATCATTCAATGAATCAATTGAAAGTATACATACATTAATACAACCCAAGAAAATGGAGCCTAAATATGTGCCAACTTTAATAATGATTGCCAATTCTGAATCTATAACAATCTGACCAGTTTATTGTTGCAGGGTTGTTACTATACAGTCATTTCAGAAAATGTTGTCGCTGATCTGTCTCGATCCCGTCACCATTCAACCAAAAGGGATGACATAGAAATCACTGAGACAACTATAAAATGTTTATCCAATTAGCCATGCCTTGAGCTAATATATAATGCAGATCTTCCCTGGCGAGCTGTGTGGATGGTTCAGGTCTTCAACATGGCTATAATTAATTTAGATATGCATTTTATATAGTTGCCCCAGTGATTTTTACCCCTACTCCCTTTCGTTCAGGTTGCATAGACCTGATGCCCATCAGCAAGAACATTTTCTGACATGACTGTATATTCAAAAGACCACACTGATTAATTATCAGAGAGTGAATTATTTTGTTCTAAATTAATTGACTAGCTAACTCAGTTATAACTCAAACTTAACTCAACCTCTAACTCAGTAATAATCAAATCTCTTATATTGTTAATACAAATTATAGTTTTAAACTCAGCTTGCACAACACTAAACTACAAAATCTGAGGGTTTTTTTTTTTGTCAGATAAATCATTGTCACAATTTGTGCACTAGCTATAGAAAATTGTTGTTTCGGTCATACTGTCTTCCAAGCCATGCAGAATTGTGAATAATATGACTTGAGTACATATATAGAGGTCCTAGTGTGAATTCCCAACCATTACTTATAGGGTGTCTTAAATTTACTTTATTGACGCAGTTAATAGTTACCCTTATTTTCAATATCTTATTTTGGTCTGTTGGATCATATCAGAAACACATAAGTTCTAATCATATTTAAAATCTTTTCATTAAAAAATTATGCTGTATGTCTCTTAGCTTCTTAGTTTCTGTGGAAGACTTACAACTTAGCAATTTAATAACTTAATGCATATCTTGGTTTTGATCTAGTGTGAGGTCAATCTTATTCAAAATTTCTGATAAACAAATACTTACCAAAGAATTATTAGAATTTTGGTCCATACAGGACCAAAACAAAACTAACTTTGGTTAAGCTTATGCACCAGTCAATGTAAACCCCCGCCCCACCCCACCCGGGCTTGAGCGGGGATATACGGGGTATTTACCTTCTTTTGCTATATTATGTGGCCCCGGTATGCGGGGAACAAGCTGACTTTCACTTCCCTCGCTCGGTCGAGACACCGAGGCAGCGCCTCATGGTCAGCGGTTGAACGAATGAATGGTCGCCATCTTGAAAACTACCCAAAGTTCCCCAGAACTCATTTTCCCGCGATTTTTGCGTAGCGTCGCGAAGATGGGAGAGCGAAAAGTGAGTTTTTATGTTTTCTTATGTATAAAGAATTTTTATAAAGTTTTGTCATTCAAATCAATTGATGAGTTATAAAAAATATACTTTTTTTACCTTTTCAGTCGAAATTTACTCAAAAAAAGAAGTATATTTTGAACTTCACCTGGGGGTGGGGCTTGCGGCCACATTGGAAAGAAAATGCTTCCCTGGGGGGAGGGGCATTTTCTCACTTTCACAGAGCCCAAATTCAAATCTCCGCTCAAGCCCGGGTGGGGTGGGGCGGGGGTTTACATTGACTGGTGCATTATGTTACAGACCAAAATTCCATAGATTTTCAGTTGCAGAATAGTCACGAGATACTCGATCTGCAAGCAGCTGGGAACGTCCAGAATTTAGCCCTATCGAGTAATTAAACATCTAAGATTATAACTAAATTTAGTAAAAATATTTTAATACTGTAAAGAAATTAGTGCATGACGACCTTTAAGTTATTTGAGCGATCATGCATGAAAACAATTCGATTGAAACAAGCTAAAAAACACATTATACACGCACAAAGACATTTAAATAATACCTTATATCATTTACAAAGTCCAAGCTCAATTCGGAGTTTTTCCTACACCTTTAAATAAGCTTGTAAACGTTTTGTATTCGCTTACCTTTTTCAATCGAATCCTTGACAATTTAACACGCTATCGATCAAGTACTGCCAGCCGTTTCCCAAAAAGAACGGACAGATTCTCGTATTTTCCACTTAAAAATTAAAGTTTACCACAAAAACGACTCCTTCCAGTAATCAAACACAAAGTAATTAATCCTCCTCCATCACACCTCCATTATACTACCAAACGCTACCATTCGAACCATTGGTATCTCGACTTTACCAATGGTTCAAATGGTACCATTGGAGAGACTTGGAGGGCCCTCTAGTGTACACAGGAATCCCAAACAAAGCTATTTCATACAACAAACCAAAGGAACCCCATACAAGCCGAATCACCAATGAACCAAAATACATTAATATGCACCATTAGTATCTTCGGTTTACCAATGGTTCAAATGGTACCATTGGAGAGGCTTTGAGGGCCCTCTACTTGTACATCAGAGATGTACACAGGAACCCCATATAGTCCAAATCACCAATGAACCAAAATACATTAATATGCACCATTGGTATCTTTGGTTTACCAATGGTTCAAATGGTACCATTGGAGAGGCTTTGAGGGCCCTCTACTTCGCATCAGAGTATACACAGGAACCCCATATAGGCCAAATCACCAATGAACCAAAATACATTAATATGCACCATTGGTATCTTCGGTTTACCAATGGTTCAAATGGTACCATTGGAGAGACTTTGAGGGGCCTCAACTTCTGCATCTGAGATGTACACAGGAACCCCATATAGGCCAAATCACCAATGAACCAAAATACATTAATATGCACCATTGGTATCTTTGGTTTACCAATGGTTCAAATGGTACCATTGGAGAGACTTTGAGGGGCCTCTACTTCTACATCAGAGTATACACAGGAACCCCATATAGACCAAATCACCAATGAACCAAAATACATTAATATGCACCATTGGTATCTTCAGTTTACCAATGGTTCAAATGGTACCATTGGAGAGGCTTTGAGGGCCCTCTACTTCGCATCAGAGTATACACAGGAACCCCATATAGGCCAAATCACCAATGAACCAAAATACATTAATATGCACCATTGGTATCTTCGGTTTACCAATGGTTCAAATGGTACCATTGGAGAGGCTTTGAGGGCCCTCTACTTCTCATCAGAGTATACACAGGAACCCCATATAGTCCAAATCACCAATGAACCAAAATACATTAATATGCACCATTGGTATCTTTGGTTTACCAATGGTTCAAATGGTACCATTGGAGAGGCTTTGAGGGCCCTCTACGTCTACATCAGAGTATACACAGGAATCCCAAACAATGATCTATATTATTCTGCTTGGCTTTTCGGCCTGTAGGTTGGCACCAATGGTACCAATGGTTCCATTTGAACAATTAGTGAACCCTCCAAGAAAAATTTTTTTAGACTTAGTATATTTTATAAATCTAAATCTGTTTCTCAGTCTATAGAACAGTACCAATGGTACAAGTTGTACCCCCCCCCCTCCAAAAAAAAATTGGTCTTAGTTTTTTCTCTATCTCCTTTCAAGCCTGTGATTCTGCTAAGTCATTACTAAATCAAACTACTATAATTGCCTTGGGGGCCCTGTGGTCATAAATTCACCAACTCCCCAGTAAAATTATATTGTGATCACGCTGTGATCACAAATCACGCCTGTGATCACTCTTGTTATCACTCCTTTTTTCGTGATCACGTCCTTGACACTATGTGATAACCCCTTGATTGGAGTGATCACGGGTGTGATTGTGATTGTGATTGTGATTGAGCCGTGATAAATGATCACGGTTGCTTATACATGATCACGCGATGCATACTGTTGACGATTTTGCCACTATAAATTGCATTACAACTTGATCGGCTGTGAATAAGTAGATGTATTTTAAGTTTAATGCAGTCGAAGTTTACTTACAAGATTTGGCATCGTGGGACGCTTTCATGGGTTTAATATCATCTCGTTCTGACATTTATTATTGATTTGATAAGAGAGTCACAACACGAGAAAATAGATACTCACAGAAGAAAGTGAATATAAAAACCCCAGTGGAGCTCAAGATAGCATCATGGATAGTATTTTGAGTATTTTGAATGGCTGATTGACAAATAGCCACGGGGCAATATATAATAAGAATAACTGGCAAATACAATAAAATTATTGTTATATTTAAATAGTCAATAAATGCCGATTTTGCTACATCTAGTCTTAATGAATAATTTTTAAAGAAATAGCAGCAAGCTATAATTATCAAACATTCAGTTCATTAATTGTTGACTGTATAACTAATTTGAAATAACTCTGTTTTCATCTGACTTTTTTTTAACAAAAAAGTCAGATGAAAACAGAGTTATTTCAAATTAGTTATGAGTACAACTGACTGCAGCAGAATCTTTGTTACAATTGTTGACTGTGTTATCCCAGATGTAATTCAATGCGTCAATTGTGCTCGATAATATTAGGAAACCGTGAAATAATCCAGACTTCGGGGCAAAAGTCAATTAGCACACATTTACGTCTTATATCCCCAACACCTATGATATGCATGGTAGTCGCGTGTGGTTGCAAGCAGACATGATGTTTAACAATTTGAATGTTTTCATATTTCTTCAAAATTTTAAGGATATCATCTTTATCGGAATCGTTGAGAGTTAAAGATGGAAGAGTCCCTCTGCATTCTCTAGGGTCAAAGTCAAACTGTGTGCTCTCCTGAAGTGTATTACAGAAGCAAAATCCTTGATCTTGAATTCTAAAAAATGTTATTATTCTTCCATAATGAACCGTATCATTCTCTGTATACTCAATAACAGTAGAGTCCGTCTTGCGTGTTTTTATGGTATTGCTATAAAATTTTTGTCCATCATTACTCTCAAACTTCCGATAAGTCTCAATTTCATAGTCTGCTGGCAATTGTTGTTTTAGTATATGTATTTTAAGTAAAGTCCTCATGTTGTTGTTGACATTCGGTTTTTTATCTCTTGCACACAAGTAACCTCCTTTTATACTGACAGATGTATTCGAGCTCCTCTTTGAACACCCTGTTAGCCTCCTAAGCAGAACCTTGCATTCTTTTGGGACTCTGCTTTTTCCCAAATTTCTCTGGGTAAAATCTGATATGCCATAGCAAAGACCAACTGCAGCTCCTACTTGCTCCATGGCATGATGCGTCCCATGTATTAAAGGCTTAATAAAAGCATTCATGCTCTCAAATGCAAAACAGCTATAGGACCACAGTGGTCCTCTTCTAGTAACATAATACGCGAAATGCTGCAGTAAGTGGACATTCATGGTACATTTAGTTTGTCCATAAAGTATCGCCATCAAACAAACAAAATCTTGTAACATGCTGTCAGCCTTTTCTAAGTCTTGGTTCGAAATTGAGTCAGAACATAGTATCCCAGTTCCTCCGATAAGCAAAGTCCAATGGAAAAAATACAAAGGGTGCATGGTTCCACGAAGAACTGCCACAGAATAATGAAGAAGCCAGTTTTTAAATTCTGTTGCCTTCCAGTGCTTAAGATCTTCTAAAGACCTAGGCAGCCTGCCTACAATGTCAGGTGGTTTTATAGACAGTAGCTTTTTAGTCAAACTTGTTTTGCTTGATCCTATGTAAAACACACATCCTTTGTTACCTTCAGAGAATAGCAGTTCCATAATATATTTAACAACTCCAAGGCACACACAGTGCATCCAGTCGATTGCAAAAGAACGTACTGAGTCAAAAGGGTAACTCAATTTGGTAAAGACAGAGTGACCCTTGACTCCCATTACAGCTTGTGACTGAGTACCCCTTGACGCAAAATCAATTTGTTCTTCGTGAGTTCGCTTACTAATTGTTTTTTCGTATGGCCATGCTCTGTGAAGATTATTTCGCCCGTAACCAATTCCTGTAGATTTGCATAAGTGACACGAACAGATACCATTAAACCGTTTCATGTTCATTAAATCAGCTCTAGCAGGTAAATCGACAGAGGCTACAAACAGCATACATCGCACAGTAATATTTCCAGCTGGTGTGTTTGATACTTCGATTCCCTTTTCATACAAAGCATTTAGTTTCTCCACGAATGGATTCAAGAATGTCACCATATTAGGGTCTTGCTTATCACAATATATATATGCAGGGATTAAATATTTTTTCTTAAAACGGTACTCCTTTGGCAGTTCATTGATCATCAGGTAGACTGGCCAAAGATGACCAGCTTTTGAAGAAGAAAATTTATTCACTCCATCTGTATTGACAGTGAAGGAGATGTTGTAGTTTTGTGTCAAAAAACCTCCAGGATACAAGAAATTCTTATAGTCTAATCCATGGCAAAGATCATGTATATGTTGACGAACTGAATGCTTTATCTGTTCTTTCCCTTTCCGTATCAAATTAAAGAACTCGGCATCTCTGAATAGTTCTTTAATTTTTTCTTCAAAATGTAAATCTAAAAAACTTGATACTGTTGCTCTTTGGCAATTTGCGTTATTGCATTTTTGACCTGGAACGTGGTTTAAAGACTTTAAACAATTTCCACAGTACAAAATTTTTGTTGCATCTTTCGATCCAAAGTACTCTTTCATAAACAGTTTCATCTTGTACACTGATTGAAATACAGTTTTCTTGCATTTTTCTCCAAGCACAATAGCAAGTAGCCGAAGCAGATCAGCCCATGCTGATTTACTTAAATTGTGCTTTAAAACGAAGGTTACAATCAAAACATAATATAAAACTTTTGATATTTTACTGCCTTCATAAAGAGGCTCCTCTTCATCAGATTCTACTGCTGCATTTCCCTCCTGATGGTTTGGATCTTCGAATTCGCTATTATCACTTTCATACTGAGAAGATGATTCACTAATAGAATTCAAAGTTGAACTGCTGCTTTCCGATGAAGAATCACTCATTCCCTCTTCGGATAAACTGTCGTGATCACTGACTGTGGCTTCTGTTGTTGCCAAGGGATTGTCATTGTCATTAAGTTCTACTGGTGATTCCTCTGTGGCTGAAAGCTCCGAAGAACTTTCTTTCTTAGATAAATGATATCTCCTCAGCTGCTTTGATGGACGTCTTTGTTCTGAATAACGTGTGTATTGTCTTTTAGCCTTCCCAGCAGTTTTTCGGTAATAGTATCGAAGCTGTTTGGAGGCTTGTTTTTGCTGACCGCATAGCGTGACATTGTCTAAATTAGACTGCTGTTCATCTTCACTAGAAGATATCGAAGATTCTTCAACTGTTGAACTGAAGTGATTGAATCTAGCCATTTTGTTTTGTTACGCACCATATCAAACAATTGTATGTCGTTCGTGTGGGATCCCTGTGTTTTTGAGAATCGGGCTCCCTTTATCTACATACGGGGTATTTACAAGATGGCGGTGTTAAGTAGTCTTTTCGCTATCACTTCTGTAAGTTTTGGGCGATTTTGGGCTTTAAAAACCAAGAAAAACACCAAAAAAGAGTTCAAACGTACTTCCAAATAAGGTAAGATTACCATATATGGATGTGAATACGAACGACAGGTTTTTTAAGGCAATTGTTTGATATGTATACTGAAATTCAATTAAAATGTAACACTAGAATCTAACGTACTGACGGTAAAACTAGTTCTTAAAAGCATACAACTGAGCTCTTGCGTGCTATTGACAGATGTAAAGATAACTGAATGTACTATCATAGCGCAACAGTACTGTTAATTAAGGTTTCAAGACAAATCTGCCAATCACATGACATATTTGAGCTAAATCTGACCACAGATCTAAGGGAAGCACTTAAAGAATGCGAGCCTTTCGTGATAACCCAAAAGGAAGGTCACGAGAAGTACTTATGTTTAATTCCAAAGTCAGGCAATTTGGTTTGCTCTGATAATAACATACATCATTTGCCAATTGTAAAAAGGTCGATTTATAGTGTGATTCTCTCAAATAAATAAGAAACAATGTAGGTTATTGTGAGCACATTAGCTGAAACCGATATTGCTGAAATGAAGAAACCGAGAGTTGTTATATGAAAACCCGCATTTCTCGAGTTTCACGAGACTGCATGGTGAATTCGCCCTAAATTATTCCCCATTGCGATAATTTCAGTTTGTAATTCTTGTAATTTTTCATTTTACTCTGTGTGGATACACAAATCAAATCTTTTGGCAAATCTTTTGGGTTCTTAACTATGAAAATAGTTTGTTGGAGTGTGTATCTTATTACGCCCCTCCCTCTGATGTCAAATGATCGGATAACTTGTCTGAAAGCGGGAGATTCAATTCTTTCGGTTAACGTTCAGGTCATTCTAGACTGAGTAAGATTATTCTGTACTGTATTCTGTAAATTTGCTTTTCTGAAGCTGTTCAAACTTTGAATAATGGCGATGTTTTATGCAGTTGAATTTCCGTCCGAAGACAAGACAACTAGAGGACCCTATGTTGTCCCGCAGAGCAAAGTAAAAGAAGAAGGCAACTGTACACGCGTACTGTGGAACGTTGTTGATGACAATGGAGATCTGAGAGAGGTGTATTTTGATGCAAGTAAGCTTAAACAAGGCTCCAAAAAAGAATGCAGCGAATTTATTGATCGCTTGAAGAAGTCCAGAGAAACTGCAGAAGTTTCTAACAAGGAAAGGAGTCGCAAGAAACCTTCAAGACTTGACGACTATGAAGACCCTGACAGCTATGAACCACCACCAAAAAAACAGGCAAAAAAAGCTAAGGAGTATGCTAAAGACTGTTCCTCAGAATCTGAAGAAGAAACTGAAGATGGGAGTGCTTTTCTAAAAAAATTGGAAGCAAAAGTAACAAAGAAAAAACAGAAACAAGCCAACGGTTTTTCCCGCCAAAACCAAGGTCAAATAAGTGGTGGATCAAAAACAGGGCAAAACGACAACATAAAGAAAAAAAATCAACTGCAAAAAGCAACTAATGAAAAGGCAGCGAAAAAGAAAGTTAGAGCGCAAGCAGCCAACTCCCAATCAAACGAAATTACGAAGCAAGTCCCTTTACAGATGAAAGTACGTCGGCAAGATGATTCAGATTGTATTGAGTTTGTCATTTCTGTACTGCCAGACATGAAATTTGGAAACCTTCGCAATAAAATTGCAAAGACAACCAGAATAGCAATAGAAAACCTTGTGTTGGTTGTCAGAGGAGAACTTTGGTGCATGGATGAGAGCGAAAACATTCAGAGGATGTGGTCCCCCGAGGACATTGTTGCCGTATTCGATAATCTTGGAAATAAAAAGTTTCTTTCAAATGGTAAGTATCGTAGTTTAATCAAGATGATTATCCGTGTCAGGTTTTTTCTGTATATTTGATGGAAAGTTAAACGCTGTCCCTCTGTTTCAGAGGAGCTGATTTGTGACGAACAAGAAACCGACAAAATGATAGAGGATGGCTATGAAACAGACAAGGGCGAAGGTGATTATTATGAGATTACATATAGCTCAGTGAAGAAATAACGTGACCTTTTTAAACCTGAACTATTTAAGCTAAGTAGTACTATTGTCAGCTTAACCTTGAAAGAAATCACGCAATCATTCAGTAATATAACCTGCAATAATTGGGGCTTTTATAAATAGTTTTCTTGTTTCTTCTTACAGACAGCCCAACAAGTCTCCCAGTACCAATAATATCATCATTGCCAGGTGCGAGGGTTGTTAGCAGAATATGTAACATACATTATTTTATCACTTTTCAGTGCATAATAAAAACTGATTAAATGAGTGCAAATATGCCATAATCGTATATTACATGCATGGTTGAAGTCACTTTAAACGGTTTAGCGCACCCGAAGTTGGTATTGCACGATTTAGCATGAGCATCAGAGAAATTAGGCAAAGTAAGGTTTGTTTTGGTTTCCTTTTAAGTTAAAATATTCTGTTACACAAAAAATTGTGTAAAAAGGTGCAACTATTATATTTTGATGAGTCATTTGTGTATTTCAGAATGACGAGTAAAAGTTCTCACCCGCATTACATAACTTTTCTTCTGATAAATCATTTATTTTACAACCATTTTCAAGTAAGAAACAAAACAGACTTTAGTTTGCCTTTTTTCGTCAGTATTACACGGTTCAACTCTGGTAACGGCGCGTGCACTGCAGTCTGCTACTGTCCGAAATGACATTACGATGCTGACGCGCTAAACCGTGTAATATACGGCTTTCAAAACCGCGTAACACGCTTGCTTAATATTTGCACTCGGTTTATAGTTTTTATTTGCACTGGAAAGCAAGAGGTTGAATAATTTATTTTATATACTCAATATAAGTATATTATATGAGATACAATACAATATAACACACATTCTTTTTCTCTAAGTGTCAATGCACTATTCATTAAGAAAGAAAACTCCTCCTTTGTAAACGATCAACTAATAACATTGGTCGGCCGTTCTTTTTCTTGTTTGTTTTGCAGCAAGCTCCCATGATCCCAAAGAGTCAGTTGAAAGTGACACTGCGCAAACAGAAGAAACGATTTCCTCATCATCAGGTAGGATGCTTAGAACTTCACTGGTATAAGCGAAATGTTTAATTTGATTTGATTGTCGTTGATTTCGATAAATTGAAGTAGCATTGACCTATTTAAAATGTCATGATTGTAACACTTTTTGTGGGAGATTTTATGTGGCTACTTGATGTAACTTTATTAATCGTACTAATAATAGTGATTTTGATATATGTATTTAAAATTGTACTTGATATGTGAATGATTGAATTTTTGTGTACCAACTGTAATAACACCCCTCCCTAGTAGCCAGCGTTCTCGGGGACCCAGGGCGAAAGGGGAGGGGAAGGACCGATTAGTAGCCAGTGAATTCAGTTGAATTTGTAGTTCCAAAGGTTGTAAAGCTTTAAACAGAGAGTGAATAACAATTTGACTATTTTGTTTGCTCCATTCAGGTTGCAGTGAGCTAGCCAAAAAGGTTGACGACCTTCAACAACAAATTGCTTTGATGACAGGGCAAATCAAGCAGCTAAGTTAACTATCCTTAATGAGTTTGCTACGTGTAAAGCATATATAGAGAAGTTAATTGTTCCTTGGACAGACCTCACCAGCTGCTGAATTAGTAGTTGTTGAAGAAACCGCTGCCTACCAAAAACGATGAGCAACACAGGTCTCCGACAGGCGTTCCATCCCCTTCAACTGCCCAGTTTCTCTCAAATCAAAAATCTGAGAGTTCACCAGCTAAAGAAACACCATCCAGTGATCCTCCTAGTAGTGATTCTATTCTTATTGGGTCTTTCAGCAGGGGAGTGTATGTATCAAAAGAGGAATTGATTAAAGCCCAATGCCCCAAAAGATATACAATAAAAATGTTTGAAGTTAATAATGTGTTTGGGAGGAACGAAATGAAGTTGAGATCGGTTGAGTGGAAAGCAGAAAAACTCTCAAAGCTCCACAGCATCAGGGATGCAGCATTAACAGAGGAAACAAAGTAAAAGTTTTCTGGCACTCCAGTTAATTGGATTGAGATAAAAAAAGCAATTGATGAGAAGTGTAGAATGAATGGTCAGAAACAATAGATGTTTTGTCTGGGCAGGTGTAAAACTAGAGCCTAACGTAAAATAGACACCTAAATGGCCGCTAAGGACCTGTGCTTGAAAAATAATACATTTCCTTATTATAATTGTCAATTACATAGCACCACATATTTTATAATTGTATGAATATTGTAATTATGTAAGGGATTTCCATACAGGATAAGCAATTTTTGTAATTTTGTTATACTAAACTAAATACTTCCGTTCAGAAATGACTGAATATCATCTGATGTATATTATTGGTCAGTTTATAGTTTTTAGTTTTTTCAGTTTGAATATATTAAACCTCTGAATTTAATGCCCAATCATCAAATTAAATTCCTTGTTGCTAACCGTGGTCATGCTGAAATTGCTCAATGTACCGTGATCACACAGGACCATCACACCGTGATCACGTCAACATCATTTTTGGTTATCGGACTGTTGTCATACCCGTGATCACGCCACAATCACAGGTATGATCTGTGAACACACTGTGATCACGGGTAAAAAGTTTTTACCCGTGATCACACCATGATCACGGACTGTGATCACGCCAGTGATCACACCGTGATCACGTCCATAATTGTACTGGGGTGTACCAATGGTAAAATGCAAATTACAAATGGAATAGATTGGTCATGTTGGACAACCCTCAGATGTTAGGCGAAAATGCTAATAGATAATTTCTCATTCCTTGCCACATTTTGTATTGAACTACTCTCAGCTCCCTCATGCAGCTTGGAATAATGTTCATCGCATCTCCTTTGAGCTAGCTGTTCGACACTCGGACGTAAAAACCTTTCTGAATGGACATATCTCTGTCGTCAAGCAACAAAAATCGTCGCAAGTCCAACATCAACGAGTCATCCAAGCATTTAGTATTTGTACTCTATCAGAACGAGAGTAAATGTTGAAATAAAAAGCAAACGAAATCACAGTTTGAGTACGAACTGCCGCCTGCCGACAGGGGACACTTTGTCATGACTATGAATGGTCTATGAGAGACTGTCCCCCTTCACAATATACACAGGGGACACTCTTTGTCATGACTATGAATGGTCTATGATAGACAGTCCCCCTTCACAATATACATAGGGGACACTTTGTCATGACTATGAATGGCCTATGAGAGACTGTCCCCCTTCACAATATACACAGGGGACACTTTGTCATGAGTATGAATGGTCTATGATAGACTGTCCCCCTTCACAATATACACAGGGGACACTTTGTCATGACTATGAATGGTCTATGAGAGACTGTCCCCCTTCACAATATACACAGGGGACACTTTGTCATGAGTATGAATGATCTATAAGAGACAGTCCCCCTTCACAATATACACGGGACACTTTGTCATGAGTATGAATGGTCTATGAGAGACAGTCCCCCTTCACAATATACACAGGGGACACTTTGTCATGAGTATGAATGGTCTATGAGAGACTTTCCCCCTTCACAATATACACAGGGGACACTTTGTCATGACTATGAATGGTCTATGATAGACAGTCCCCCTTCACAATATACACAGGGGACACTTTGTCATGAGTATGAATGGTCTATGAGAGACAGTCCCCCTTCACAATATACACAGGGGACACTTTGTCATGAGTATGAATGGTCTATGATAGACTGTCCCCCTTCACAATATACACAGGGGACACTTTGTCATGACTATGAATGGTCTATGACAGACTGTCCCCCTTCACAATATACACAGGGGACACTTTGTCATGACTATGAATGGTCTATGAGAGACTGTCCCCCTTCACAATATACACAGGGGACACTCTTTGTCATGACTATGAATGGTCTATGATAGACAGTCCCCCTTCACAATATACATAGGGGACACTTTGTCATGACTATGAATGGCCTATGAGAGACTGTCCCCCTTCACAATATACACAGGGGACACTTTGTCATGAGTATGAATGGTCTATGATAGACTGTCCCCCTTCACAATATACACAGGGGACACTTTGTCATGAGTATGAATGGTCTATGATAGACTGTCCCCTTCACAATATACATAGGGGACACTTTGTCATGACTATGAATGGTCTATGAGAGACTGTCCCCCTTCACAATATACACAGGGGACACTTTGTCATGAGTATGAATGGTCTATAAGAGACAGTCCCCCTTCACAATATACACGGGACACTTTGTCATGAGTATGAATGGTCTATGAGAGACAGTCCCCCTTCACAATATACACAGGGGACACTTTGTCATGACTATGAATGGTCTATGATAGACAGTCCCCCTTCACAATATACACAGGGGACACTTTGTCATGAGTATGAATGGTCTATGAGAGACTTTCCCCCTTCACAATATACACAGGGGACACTTTGTCATGACTATGAATGGTCTATGATAGACAGTCCCCCTTCACAATATACACAGGGGACACTTTGTCATGAGTATGAATGGTCTATGAGAGACAGTCCCCCTTCACAATATACACAGGGGACACTTTGTCATGAGTATGAATGGTCTATGATAGACTGTCCCCCTTCACAATATACACAGGGGACACTTTGTCATGAGTATGAATGGTCTATGAGAGACAGTCCCCCTTCACAATATACACAGGGGACACTTTGTCATGAGTATGAATGGTCTATGATAGACTGTCCCCCTTCACAATATACACAGGGGACACTTTGTCATGACTATGAATGGTCTATGACAGACTGTCCCCCTTCACAATATACACAGGGGACACTTTGTCATGACTATGAATGGTCTATGAGAGACTGTCCCCCTTCACAATATACACAGGGGACACTCTTTGTCATGACTATGAATGGTCTATGATAGACAGTCCCCCTTCACAATATACATAGGGGACACTTTGTCATGACTATGAATGGCCTATGAGAGACTGTCCCCCTTCACAATATACACAGGGGACACTGTCATGAGTATGAATGGTCTATGATAGACTGTCCCCCTTCACAATATACACAGGGGACACTTTGTCATGAGTATGAATGGTCTATGATAGACTGTCCCCTTCACAATATACATAGGGGACACTTTGTCATGACTATGAATGGTCTATGAGAGACTGTCCCCCTTCACAATATACACAGGGGACACTTTGTCATGAGTATGAATGGTCTATAAGAGACAGTCCCCCTTCACAATATACACGGGACACTTTGTCATGAGTATGAATGGTCTATGAGAGACAGTCCCCCTTCACAATATACACAGGGGACACTTTGTCATGACTATGAATGGTCTATGATAGACAGTCCCCCTTCACAATATACACAGGGGACACTTTGTCATGAGTATGAATGGTCTATGAGAGACTTTCCCCCTTCACAATATACACAGGGGACACTTTGTCATGACTATGAATGGTCTATGATAGACAGTCCCCCTTCACAATATACACAGGGGACACTTTGTCATGAGTATGAATGGTCTATGAGAGACAGTCCCCCTTCACAATATACACAGGGGACACTTTGTCATGAGTATGAATGGTCTATGATAGACTGTCCCCCTTCACAATATACACAGGGGACACTTTGTCATGACTATGAATGGTCTATGACAGACTGTCCCCCTTCAGAATATACACAGGGGACACTTTGTCACGAGTATGAATGGTCTATGACAGACAGTCCCCCTTCACAATATACATAGGGGACACTTTGTCATGAGTATGAATGGTCTATGATAGACAGTCCCCCTTCACAATATACACAGGGGACACTTTGTCACGAGTATGAATGGTCTATGATAGACTGTCCCCCTTCACAATATACACAGGGGACACTTTGTAATGAGTATGAATGGTCTATGATAGACTGTCCCCCTTCACAATATACACAGGGGACACTTTGTCACGAGTATGAATGGTCTATGATAGACTGTCCCCCTTCACAATATACACAGGGGACACTTGAATAGTTATCATTTCTTCATTTTGAACATTTTTTTGTATTAATGTAATATTGTTTGGGAAAGAAAATGTGCATGGGAAAATTAATTTATCATTTAATGTGGCTAAATGAAAATCAAATCCACTTTAAATTTGTGAAAATACTGTACAAATGGGATTAAGTATTGGTGAGTGATCAGTTTCATCCCCACGGATGACTCCATTGTAGGTAATTGTAAAAAGATCGTCGTATGCCATTACTTGTTATCAAATGGAAGATAATTGCCAAAGAAAAGTGTATCGACCGTCCAATTTTATGTTCATAATTATAATATAAATGTTCATTAACGTGTTATCGCTAGTATATCTTAGGGGTTAAAAAATCGTCCAGCACTGATCCAGCCTTTTGAAAAGAGTCCGATATCTTTTGTTTTTGTTTTGTTTTGTTTCGTTTTTGTCTTTTTTGATTTCCGGACGAGTACTCCGGATCCTTTTACAGTGCATTTCTTCTGAGGTTTCAACTAGGGGTTTACAAATCCTGCCATCGATCCCCCTCGTTTTTGCTGGCAACTCTGCATCCCCGCCCATTTTATTTCGAAATCCGATCATATTTTTTATGAACTAATTATTAAGTAAAAATAACATCAAATACATGCCTTTGTGTTACACGTACGTGTTTAATTCTTTGCATTTATAGTGTTTAATATCGATATGGATTCACAAAGACTACCACATAGAGTTGTAATCCCGTATCCCGCAGCAAATCCTTGCGATCTCCCGAATCTCGACAACTACAAAAACAAAGAATCTCGCTCCCGCTCGTAACTTAGGATCTCGCTTGTCGCTCCAATTTTAGCCCAAATTCCGAATCCCGCCTTGAAAAAAAGGCGTATTTCGTATCCCGCCAAACCTTTATGGACCTCCCCCCCCCCCCCCTTCTCCCCATTGCTTCTGGCCGAGTTTTCCACTGTGCCATTTGTATCGAATAAGAAGAGTAATTGAATGCGCCACTTGCGCACTCCCGTCAAGGTATTTTCACGAGAACATCAAAGGTCATGATCTTGTTCTTGCGATTCTGTGAAATTAAAAAAAAAAATTCTTTTTACAGAATGATTTTTACAACTATGAAACCATGGTGGGAGCAGTAAATGAGGAGGGGAAGCACTGGTGCCTTCTGGTTTGTGAATTCATTAAAATACAATGAATTTTTTTTTTTTATGTACACCTGCCAATGAGGACATCTTGAATGATCCCTCTGATAAATTTTATTGAGTTCATCAATTTTTGACACTGCTCGAAAAGGAGTTATCGTAATTTATCATTTTTTGAAGAATATGTTTTAATTCATATTTCATGTATGTCTTCAGATCACCCTTAGACACACATATGCGTTAAATACTTTCAGATTAAACAAGTAATAATAAAAATACTAGTTTTAACATTTAATAATATAATATGCTTAGCAAAGAAAGAAATTTTAACAATTTATGTCCTTGCACAATATTGATAGCCAAAAGAACACAACTTAATTTACCTAAACCCTCTTGGATTAGAATCAAATGCTAAGCAACGAAGGATTCATCAACAATGGAGGTACATTCTGTCAGTTATAAATTCATAATTTTGGAGTTAAATAACAAAATTATAACAACATAATTACAAAAATGTAAGTTTTTCAGATTCTTTGAATATTATTTGCAAGCTGGCCATGGGTTACAAAATTATAATGAATTCATCATTTATTGCACATGGCATTCTGTAATGGTCTGTTGATGAAATTTTGACCATGAGCATGCATGATCTTTACAAAAGTGTGTATAACTGACTGATTGGAGGGGATTATAAATACAGTAGCCAAAAGGTCATAACAGGTAATACTGTAAAAGAATCAATTTTTAGGTGTCTCTGACTTTAGTGGACTTAGCTGACTCAGAGACTTACAATAGCTGGTACCCAATTTTAGAGGTCATTTTTGAAATATCCAACCAGTATCCCTGCCCTCTTATATATAGGAGACCCCCCACCAGACTAATAATGCTATGCATGGATAGCACATTGACTATACAATATATATTATTACTATTCTGCTGCAACTATGAATTCTAGGGCTGTTATCTCAGTGAAATAACACAAAAGAAAAGTTGTCATAATTTATAAATCTTTTGTTCAGTATTACTTTTATTATATTGAGTGAAATGTTCCAGAATACAATGCTGCAGAAGACTAGCGATATATATAGTCTACACAGTCAGAACTTCAATTATTGTTCACTGTATCAGATCAGGAACTACAGCTGTCATTCCTCAGTACAATGGATTGAATCAACCATAAATATCATTACATGTATGTACAATTTCAAAGCTAGAATGACCATGCACATCAATCATTAATAGTTTGTTTTATACTTTTCAATATCAGGAACTTTCTTGACCG
This sequence comes from Telmatactis stephensoni, assembly GCA_029948255.1. Lineage (NCBI taxonomy): Eukaryota > Metazoa > Cnidaria > Anthozoa > Actiniaria > Isophelliidae > Telmatactis > Telmatactis stephensoni. The sequence continues at coordinate 45,425 of JALIZF010001109.1, forward strand.
TTTTTGGAAAAAAACTTGGAAAAAAACTTAGTGAAAAAGTTTCAATAAAATCACCAACACACCCCAAACAACAGGATAGCTCCAGTTGTGGTGTATTTGTTCTCAAGGTAACTGTATGGGATATCCCCAATTCGTTCAGTTTGTTCAAACATAACCATAACTTTTTAAGATTATTTAAAAAACTCATTAATAATTCATAAGGCAAACACAATGAAAATCGCCACCGTGACGAGTGTCTTTAAATCTGATAAAGATTCGGCCTAATTTACATAAACTTTAACCTCGATTTTCTCCAAGATAAATGAAGATATTTTTGAATTTCTTTTAGAGAACCACTCTAATATGTGTTGGAGTTTTTTAAGCCGTATAAAGAACTCGAGATCGTGTTTTATCGGTATAAAGATCCTCGCCTACGGCTCGGATCTTTATATCCGATAAAACACTCTCTCTCGTTCTTTATACATTAATTACTTATCAGTAAGTTACACATAATTCATAAGTATCTACAGGTCACAATCTAAAAAAAACACATTTTTCAGTTTGCAGAATGCTATGTCCAAAAACATTGGAACAAATAAGGAATTTGTAAGGAAATACAGAAAGGAAATAGCCCTGGCCCTACTTAATGCATCAGGTAGCTACATACAATACTGAAACATGATCAGTCATAACCTACACAATATGTAAATGTATGTGGATGCATTTGAACCAACACTAACATAAAATGCAACATTAGCACTAATTTATTTCAAGCCATAATTCTTTGATTTTCTTCATATTAACTGATTTCATTTTCATGGCATTTATTAAATGTTTTCATTTTGTGTAACATTTATTATTTGAATTATAGAAAGCCTGGGAACAACTTGTAGAATTTGCAAAATAGGGTCTAAAAAGGCAAAGGTAGGTGGCAGATACTTAGCAATCTTGTAAGTAAATTTCAATCTACAATTTTTAGAAGAAAAAAAATTAATTAATCAATTTTTAGAATATCTCATGAATTCTTACAGTATCACTGATATGGTAAGAATTCATGAGATAATATATTTCAATTATTTATTTTATTTAATTTCTTTGCTAAAATCATTGCATACACATTTTGCATACAAATTAAGTTAAGTTAAACAAAAAATAAATATTTTCTTTGCTTACTCACAGTTTATGATTTCAGGCCATAAAGTGTACAGACTGTAGTCGCCACTTTCATGAGCAGTGTGTCTCATGTACCATGGACTTCACATGCGAAAGCTGTTCCATAGATTCTTTTTCTAGAAAACCTGACAACAGTGGAGCTAGAAAACCTGATGACAGTGCAGCTAGAAGACCTGACAACAGTGGAGCTAGAAAATCTGATGACAGTGGAGCTAGAAAACCAGATGACAGTGCAGCTAGAAGACCTGACAACAGTGGAGCTCGAAGACCTGATAATAGTGGAGCTACAAAACCAATGTCTACGGATTACATTATCATCCCCTTAAACAAAAGAATAAAGAGGTGTCAGGGTCGCACAATCCCTTTTAATGTTGATATTGATAGATATGTAGTGAAACTATCAAAATAATCCATTTTTCATGAAGAAAAATAACAGTTACCATGATGCATGGCGCAGCCAATTATTATTACCATGTGAATCTAACATGCATTAGACGTGTTTCAAAACACTATCAAGGGAAAGTAGTAATTTCAGAAAAGAAAACTGATGACAAAGACGTTATCACAAAAATCACTGAGAATGGTTTTTTTGTGAACTAAAAAAAGACAGTAAATATTAATTAAACTGTACATTAGAAAATGTATTGATCAGCACTATATAATCAAAAACTACAGGGGACAGACTATCATAGACCATTCATAGTCATGACAAAGTGTCCCCTGTGTATATTGTGAAGGGGGACACTCTCTTATAGACCATTCATAGTCATGACAAAGTGTCCCCTGTGTATATTGTGAAGGGGGACTGTCTATCATAGACCATTCATAGTCATGACAAAGTGTCCCCTATGTATATTGTGAAGGGGACAGTCTATCATAGACCATTCATACTCATGACAAAGTGTCCCCTATGTATATTGTGAAGGGGACAGTCTATCATAGACCATTCATAGTCATGACAAAGTGTCCCCTATGTATATTGTGAAGGGGACAGTCTATCATAGACCATTCATACTCATGACAAAGTGTCCCCTATGTATATTGTGAAGGGGGACTGTCTCTCATAGACCATTCATAGTCATGACAAAGTGTCCCCTGTGTATATTGTGAAGGGGGAAAGTCTCTCATAGACCATTCATAGTCATGACAAAGTGTCCCCTATGTATATTGTGAAGGGGGACAGTCTCTCATAGACCATTCATAGTCATGACAAAGTGTCCCCTGTGTATATTGTGAAGGGGGACAGTCTATCATAGACCATTCATAGTCATGACAAAGTGTCCCCTGTGTATATTGTGAAGGGGGACTGTCTATCATAGACCATTCATAGTCATGACAAAGTGTCCCCTGTGTATATTGTGAAGGGGGACTGTCTATCATAGACCATTCATACTCATGACAAAGTGTCCCCTGTGTATATTGTGAAGGGGGACTGTCTCTCATAGACCATTCATAGTCATGACAAAGTGTCCCCTGTGTATATTGTGAAGGGGGAAAGTCTCCCATAGACCATTCATAGTCATGACAAAGTGTCCCCTATGTATATTGTGAAGGGGGACAGTCTATCATAGACCATTCATACTCATGACAAAGTGTCCCCTGTGTATATTGTGAAGGGGGACAGTCTATCATAGACCATTCATAGTCATGACAAAGTGTCCCCTGTGTATATTGTGAAGGGGGACTGTCTATCATAGACCATTCATAGTCATGACAAAGTGTCCCCTGTGTATATTGTGAAGGGGGACTGTCTATCATAGACCATTCATACTCATGACAAAGTGTCCCCTGTGTATATTGTGAAGGGGGACTGTCTCTCATAGACCATTCATAGTCATGACAAAGTGTCCCCTGTGTATATTGTGAAGGGGGAAAGTCTCCCATAGACCATTCATAGTCATGACAAAGTGTCCCCTATGTATATTGTGAAGGGGGACAGTCTCTCATAGACCATTCATAGTCATGACAAAGTGTCCCCTGTGTATATTGTGAAGGGGGACAGTCTATCATAGACCATTCATAGTCATGACAAAGTGTCCCCTGTGTATATTGTGAAGGGGGACTGTCTATCATAGACCATTCATACTCATGACAAAGTGTCCCCTGTGTATATTGTGAAGGGGGACTGTCTATCATAGACCATTCATAGTCATGACAAAGTGTCCCCTGTGTATATTGTGAAGGGGGACTGTCTCTCATAGACCATTCATAGTCATGACAAAGTGTCCCCTATGTATATTGTGAAGGGGACAGTCTATCATAGACCATTCATAGTCATGACAAAGTGTCCCCTATGTATATTGTGAAGGGGACAGTCTATCATAGACCATTCATAGTCATGACAAAGTGTCCCCTGTGTATATTGTGAAGGGGGACAGTCTCTCATAGACCATTCATACTCATGACAAAGTGTCCCCTGTGTATATTGTGAAGGAGGACTGTCTATCATAGACCATTCATAGTCATGACAAAGTGTCCCCTGTGTATATTGTGAAGGGGACAGTCTCTCATAGACCATTCATAGTCATGACAAAGTGTCCCCTGTGTATATTGTGAAGGGGGACAGTCTCTCATAGACCATTCATACTCATGACAAAGTGTCCCCTGTGTATATTGTGAAGGGGGACTGTCTATCATAGACCATTCATAGTCATGACAAAGTGTCCCTGTCATAACCATTGTAATACAATACTCAGTATTATTACATCATACTATGTAATCATATTAAGTATTCACTTAGTCACTACGAAGTGTGGAGCAATAAACAAGCGAACCAAACACGTTACGGTATTACATTAATATCCACGGTACGATATTACATTGGCGACGAGGACGGACGACAAATTGCGGTGAAGGATGCCCGACACCCAACCCTCAAGCACGGCCAGCGCAAGCGGCGTAAACACCAATGTTGTGATTCATCGAAACTTAAACATCAAGCCATTCATCAAGCAAACAGACGCTAACGACACAGCAGTCGGATGGCAAAGATACAAAAAAAAACATTGAACGACAATTCCGTTTCTTCGGAATCACGGATCCAGACACCAAGAAAGACGGTCTGTTGATCTATGGCGGAGAGGATCTTGTGGACATCGACGAAGCGCTCCCAGACCCAAACACCCAAGATGGTGACGACGTGTACTCAATTATAATTCGCAAATTAGACAATCACTTTATGCCAAAGAAAAATAAAGACTATGCACGATTCCAGATGAGCGAAATGAAACAACAGAGCAACGAAAGAATAGCCGATTACTACGCGAAAATCAGAGACATTGCAAAGAAATGTGACTACGGGACATACGAAGACGATGCAATCCGAGATCACTTGATACAAACAATGAACAATGACAAGATGCGAAGTAAAGCTATCAGAGACAACTGGACATTGGAAAGAATCTTAACCTGAAACGGCACTCGACGAACAGACGGCAGAACAAGCAGGGGCAATAAGTAAGAAGCTCGATTCCGAGCGTACTTCAGAAAGAATCAAGAGAGTGGAAACGAGAAAACCAAAGAATCCCAACCAAGGAGGCCAAAGGTCATCATGTCTGCGATGCGGTAGTTTCCGGAAACATCAAAGGAACGAAACATGCCCAGCGATGGGTGCAAAATGCGATAACTGCGGTAAACTCAACCATTACGCTCGTGTATGCCTCGGAAAATCGCAAAGGCAACATGACGGTAATCAACGCCGAGACAACCGCCAGAGGGACAAGCCCTTCAACAGCAGCAACAACGATCAACAAAAGCCGACGAGACATGATACAAGTAAACCCACACAAAGACGTACTAGACACATCGAATATACACTAAACGGCGATGACAGCTCAACTAGCAGCACCGAATGCCACAGCGATGACAACTCCACAAGTGACGACGAGTGCTATCTGGAACATTTAAAAAGCCACCATACAAGCACAGACAACAGCAACGGAAAGACATGCACGGTGGAAATCAACGGCATAAATACCCAAGTGGAACCTGACACTGGATCAGATGCGAACATTATGGACGAAAATCAATTCAATCAACTACAGGAAAACGCACCGGAAGTACAGATTAAATCATCAAAGGTCAAGCTAAGAGCTCTAAAAGAAGACCTTACGGTAATCGGAGAAGCTGATGTAACCATCTCAAATCAAACACGAACTCTTTGCACAACAATCGTAATTGTTAAAGGCACGATTGACTCTCCACCACTTCTCGGTAGAGAAACGCTAGAGGAACTGGGAATGGTGATGATCGACGCTACTGGCGGACTCAAACAACCAAATAGGAATGTCAAGAATGTACAGCAGAAACGAGGTGATGACAGCTGCGATGTAAACAACGCCAAACTCAACGAAATACTTGACAGGTACAAAGAGCGATTCACAGGAATCGAAAGAGCCATGCGTGGCGGCCAAGAAATACAGATTTCTATACCAATGAAAGACAATGCAACACCTATCGCTCAGAAACCACGAAGAGTACCATATCATCTTGTAGAACCACTTAAGAATCGAATTGAGGAGTTTGTAGAAAATGACATAGTTGAACGAGTCCCGGAACATGAAGCCATCACTTGGTGTTCACCCTTAGTGGTACAACCAAAGCCAAAGAATCCACAGGACATTAGAGCCTGCTTAGATCTCAGAGTCGTAAACCAATCAATGCTCCGGACAAGACAAGTCCAAGCACCAATCACAGAGGACTTTATCAGAGAATTTAAAGAATGCAAAGTATTCAGCAAACTAGATTTGAATCACGGTTACCACCAGTTGGTACTAGACGAGGAATCACGACGAATAATGACTTTCTCCACCCCCTGGTGAAATTACAGATACAAACGCTTAGCGTTTGGGGGACTTAACAGCCAAGATCTGTTTGACGCTGAAATAGCAAAAGTTATTTCTGGAATCCCACGAGTTCTAAACAACAGAGATGACATCATGGTCGGAGGACTGGACTGGGAGGACCACAACGAGAACCTGAGAAGACTCCTACAACGCATCGAAGACCACAACCTCACGCTGCGCAAAGAGAAATGCGAGTTCGGGAAGACAATACTCAATTTTCACGGACACTTATTTACAGCTGATGGGTTGCAACCAAGCCCGGACAAAATCAAGGCAGTGAGTGAATGCAAGCCTCCAAGCACTAAAGAGGAACTAGTCTCATTCCTACAGATGTTAGCATATCTGTCACGTTACATCAACAACTTCTCAAGCAGATGTGAAGCATTGCGATGCCTGACCAGAGACCGAGAAAAGTTCAACTGGACAGCGGAACAGCAATCAGCATTTGAAGACCTTAAGAACGCAATAACACAAGCACCTGTTCTTGTACCATTCTACCCAGAAAGAGAGACGCTGATCATCTGTGACGGCAGTCCAACAGGACTCGGAGGGGGACTCTTTCAAAAGACCCAGCACGGTTACCAACCTGTCCACTACGTTAGCTGCACCTTGACAGACACAGAGAGCAGATATTCACAGATTGAACGAGAAGCTCTTGCAGTAGAGTTCACGACATCCCGTCTGCAGATATACTTACTTGGCGGAAAACACTTCAAAATCGCTACAGACCATAAGCCATTGTTACCTCTATTCAACAATCCACAAGCCAAACTTCCACCAAGAATCGAACGGATGGTAATGAAAATGCAGAATCTCGACTTTACCATGATACACATCCCTGGTAAAGAAAACGCAACAGACTACATGTCTAGACACCCTCTACCAGAGACAAGCAAGGACAGAGAAGAGAAACATGTCAAAGCAGTCACCAAAGCAGACCATGCAATTGTACTAGACAAAATTGCAGCAGCAACCGCGACTGATGCAGAGCTACAGCACCTGAGACATGCCATGGAAACGGGAGTCTGGAACAGAGACAACCCAGTGCTGAAACCATACATTGATCTACAAGCAGAGATATATGAAGCAGAAAACGTCATTCTTAGATTAAACAGAATCATACCACCTCAGAAACTACGAGACAAGATTGTACGAATAGCACACAACCAAGGACATCTCGGAGTTTCAAAGACCAAAGAAATGATCCGACACAAATATTGGTGGCCACAAATGAACCTACAGATTGAAAATGCAGTGAACAAATGCTTTGAATGCCAAATCTCAACACCTACCAGACACACAGAGCCAGCCAAAATGACAGAACTTCCAGCACAACCATGGGAGACAGTAGAGACCGACTTCTGCGGACCCTTTCCAAATGGTGAGTACGTACTTGTAGCCACAGACCAGTACTCCAGATACCCAGAAATAGAGTTCACCAGGACCACAACGGTCCACCCTTCAACTCTCATGCATTTGAAGAGTTTGCAAGCGAAATGGGATTCAGACACAAGCGTGTCACTCCACTACATCCAAAGGCGCAAGGTCAAGTTGAAGGCTTCAACAAGCTAGTCAATAAGATCAACGCAATCGCAAAGCAGGATGGAATTGACCCGCACGAAGCGATCCAAGACATGCTTCAGGCATACAGAAGCACTCCACACCTGGCGACAAAAGAACCACCATACCAACTACTGATGGGTCGTGAGGTGAGGACAAAGTTGGACCACTTTCCAACAAAGAAACACGACAAAGACAAAGAAGTCAGAGCAAACGATGGAAACTACAAACAACAATGCAAGAAATACCACGACAAACGACACAATGTAAAGAAACATGTACTGAAAAACGGAGATGCGGTAGTAGTAAAGCGAGAAAACAAGAGAAAGGGACAGACGCCCTACGATCCATACATCTACATTGTCACTGAGGTTAAGGGATCACGGATCACTGCAAAAAGGATCAAAGACAAACGGACCATCTGCCGAGACGCTTCAAAGTTCAAAGCCCTCAGAACAGTCAAGACAAAGCAGGAGAAGCATAAAACCATACAGACAGGCCCTGCAATTCCCAACTGCGTTGAGATGAGCATACAGAGACGAGTACCGGCAGAGATAGATCATGCAACAGTTGAGACGGACAACCCAATACATCCAACGACAAACAACTGTACCGACAACTCAACACAACCAAGAAGATCAGACCGGCAAAGAAAATCAACCTTAGACGGAAAGTACAAAGACTATGAAACTTAATAGAAATAATGACAGAGACAATAGAAACATTATATGGGACAAGAAAATGTTACTGTTATTCCAAGTTTGATTCAGTTTAAGATTTACATTATTGATTATTGAAGAGATATTAATTTTTATTAATGCATTTGATTATTAACTGAAAGGGGAGGAATGTCATAACCATTGTAATACAATACTCAGTATTATTACGTCATACTATGTAATCATATTAAGTATTCACTTAGTCACTACGAAGTGTGGAGCAATAAACAAGCGAACCAAACACATTACAGTATTACATTAATATCCACGGTACGATATTACAGTCCCCTGTGTATATTGTGAAGGGGGACAGTCTATCATAGACCATTCATTGTCATGACAAAGTGTCCCCTGTGTATATTGTGAAGGGGGACTGTCTCTCATAGACCATTCACACTCATGACAAAGTGTCCCCTGTGTATATTGTAAAGGGGGACTGTCTATCATAGACCATTCATACTCATGACAAAGTGTCCCCTGTGTATATTGTGAAGGGGGACTGTCTATCATAGACCATTCATACTCATGACTGTCCCCTGTGTATATTGTGAAGGGGGACTGTCTATCATAGACCATTCATACTCATGACAAAGTGTCCCCTGTGTATATTGTGAAGGGGGACAGTCTATCATAGACCATTCATAGTCATGACAAAGTGTCTACTGTACAAATCATTACTATAGTGATCGTGAAATGGTATATATTTTTGTTGCAAATTTAAGAGAATTTTTCCAAAATTGAATTTGAAAATGATATGTATAATAATATAGTCATAGAAAGGTTCGCCATTCAGCAGAAAGCACCATCTCTAAACAAACAACATCGTGCTTCATCGATTCCCCAAGGGAGTCACTTAGTAAGCTTATATATTCCGTGATGATGACCATAGGTCGAAAACGTTTAAACATTTTAAGAAAAACTTTTTAGCCTTTTAGTTTTGTAAATAGGTATGTATAATAAATAATCTTTATTAATGTGTGTAGTCGTTCTAGCGCCTAAATGACGTGCAGGATCATTAAAAGTCTATCGCGATTTTGGATTCAAATGAAGTTCAGTTATCAATATCAAGCCGAGTTATCAGACAAGAAAAAGTCTCTTTGTCTTAAAAGAAATGTAGAATGGCTAATCAATAACATTATATAGAATATTCACTTAAGCTAAAGAGTTTCTTACTGTCTGACTTCATGGATTTAGACTGAGCGATTATAAAAATTTACGCTGTATGAAGAAAAATTAAAAGTAGAACTTACCTTTCAACGAATCTTTAATCCTTTTCCACTGATTAATAATCGTCAGGTCTTAAGATATTTCAAAGCCCACGAAAACAGTTGTATTTTGGGAGTTTATATCGCTGAGCTGATTGCACATCGTCCGCCATTTTAATTCTGTAGACTGCGCGGGGGACACTTTACCATGGGGGACTGTTTGTCATAGTACCAAGGTATGACAGAGTGACCCCGGGGGACAGTTTGAAATGGGGGGACAGTCACGCATATTACACCGCCCTTTGCATATTTAATCCCATCAACACCAGCCAAAAAATTCAGAGTGTGGTTTGCTGTTGAGAGATATCGACGAACTTCTATGCAGTCCTCTCCAACTGGAGAGTAGCCAAAATTTCTCTGTCCACTGTCAGGCAATTGAAATCCAGATTCGTTAAAGAATTTAACAGTAGATGGGTCTTTATTTGATAGATGATCAAGGTAGAGCTGCATAATAGACAAGATTTGTGTGAGCAAATCTATCAGTGGAGATTTTTCCCAAGCGCTTACGAGAATATTGTTTACCACTTGGTAATTCTTTCTGTACATGTCTTGATCACAGGTAGCCCAAGCTCACTATTAGTGGCTATTTATAAGAGAATGTATGGCACTCAATATCACTCAAAATTTCTGTCGATTTTAACTGCTTGCCCTAAGCCACTCAAAAATCCATTTTTGAGTGGCTTAGGGCGAGCAGTTAAAATCGACGAATTTCACTGTTCCCTTGTTTAACACCATAGTTTCAAGTAAAACTGAATCATCAAACGTTATTTTCCTCAAAGATCTGATATGATCTTTTGGCATTGGATTAACGGTTCCTTGCTGCCGATATTGTTGTACAATTTTTAAAACTGTTGAGGGCTGAATTCTCAGCCTTTTTGCAACATCTCTAATTGATGAATTCGCTGCAAGCTCTACGATTTGGTTCCTTAAATCTAGGGAGAGACTTTCCCCTTTTTTTGCAGCAGAGTCCAAATTGGTTGACAGAAAACATTGCTTTCAGCGCGATACCCTGAGTGCCGTTGATCGAAGCTCGCTAAAACATGCATGTTCCGGTTGACTAACTTCAATGTTTCGGCAACCAATTAGAACATGTTTTTGGCCCAGTGTTCATGCTTAGCTGCAAACGACGGTAATGCCTGTGGTAACATGAATTTTCAAATCCATTGTCAATAAGAGCATTGACAATGGAAAACTGATTGCATGGTTTGTTATATTACCACACAACACCGAATGCTACAATCCCTGGGGGAGGGGGGGACGTACTCCTTTATATAAGAGGGTGGGGATGCTCGTCGGAAATTTTGAAAATGACCCCTAAATGGTACCTAAGTGGGAGTGGCAACAATTCATTTCTACCCCTAAAAGGTACCAATTCAAAAACAATAAAATAACGAATTAATTAAAAGTAACGAAACACTTTGTTATTGATGTGCTTAGAAGATTCAGATCATCGAAATCGTCCCTTTCATGCTTATTTTAGATACATGTACCAGCTATGTCTCTGATAGTCCACCTAAGTCTGAGACACCCTAAAAGGTACCAGATTGCAGATTGCAGACTTTGACTTTGACTTTGACTTGACAGATTTTGATTTTTGCGACAAGCATCCCTGTCCATGTACGATCAGAGTCCCCCAGTCCCCCCCTAGGGCTACAATAAGCTTTCAAGTTAAGAAAAGTAAAATTCAAATATTTACCTTTCAATATTATTGCTTTGTTTACTTAGGTACAGTCCAGATTCCAATCTTCTAAAATTACAAAAAGTTGCCAGAGAGAAACATCTTGGGTCTATTTGGTCTGGAGTGCTAACACAGGGAATGGCCTGTTTACCTTAAAGGAGATTCCAGCTGCCACATGGGTGACCAGCTATGCACCACTGGCACCAGTGCGTATTGGCAGAGAGCATCAGCAATCCGATTACATTCTAAAAACAACAAAGAATGGCAGAGAAGTTGAGATTGATGGTAGTCTATGTCCTTTTGGTTTGGGGAAAATTGTTCAAGATGGAAGTTTTCCATTTTGCCTCGCAGACAACTTTTCACGCCTTGTGACAACCAGAGTTAACTGTGAAATCACAGACAGAGATGGAGAGGTTTGGCTAAAAAGTACTCGAGCCATTCTGCCAGGCGAGGAGCTTCTTACAAGGTATAGCCATGACAACTCGTATTGGAAAGTTCAGTTCTCAGCCCAAGAGCTCCAGACAATACAGAGTGCACTGCTTAACTGCAGTGGTAACAATTTACTGGAAGCAGAAGAAATAATCAGAAATTTGAGGTAATTATAAGCAATGTTATTATTTACAATCTTCTCATTATTACAGCAAGATGGGTATACAAATAAATAAAGGGACTGTATATTTATTTAATTAAGTCCATGCATGTTAATGTATCAAAATTGAGAAATGTTTTCATAATGGGATACCAGCACACAGTTAATTGATATAATATATTTATAAGAATATAATACAATCACTTAAATTCAATAGAAAGAAAGACTGTGGGCAGCAATAGATTCAATTCATTACATGAACTCGTAGGTTTCCCATTTTTCCACTTCAAATTTTCTATTTTATAAGTAATGTAAGAACAAGAGAGCACATTATATCGGTGGATAAAGATCCGAGCTGAAGGCGAGGATCTTTAGACCTGATTTAACAGCTGTCGAGTTCTTTTTAATACTAATATCAAATGTCTAGTTGTCAATTATCATATTTGACCAGAATTCTCCAAATTTGACTATTTTTGGCTTACAAAATCCAAGTTAAAGTTTATGCAAAAGAACAAAAATCTTTATCGAATTTAAAGGTCTATGTATAGTATAAAGAACGAGAGAGAGTGTTTTATCGGATATATATCTTTATACCGATAAAACACGATCTCGAGTTCTTTATACGGCTTAAAAAACTCCAACACATATTAGAGTAGTTCTCTAAAAGAAATTCAAAAATATCTTCATTTATCTTGGAGAAAATCGAGGTTAAAGTTGATGTAAATTAGGCCGAATCTTTATCAGATATAAAGACACTCGTCACGGTGGCGATTTTCATTGTGTTTGCCTTATGAATTATTAATGAGTTTTTTAAGTTACAGTAGTGATTTCCATTGTGTTTTCTAATGAATTATCAGTGATTTTGATAATTATCTCTCCTCATTTATGAATGCATGAACAAATGAATGAATAAAATGAATGAATAAAATGAATGAATATATGAATGAATGAATGAATGAATGAATGAATGAATGAATGAATGAATGAATGAATGAATGAATGAATGAATGAATGAGTGACTGACTGACTGACTGACTGAGCAGGTGAGCGAGGGGGTGAGTGAATGAATGAATGAATGAATGAATGAGTGAGTGAGTGAGTGAGTGAATGAATGAATGAATGAATGGACAGACAGATGAAAAGATCGACATATGACAATTCAGGGAATCATGAATACAGAGCTCTAAAGCCTTTACAACTAATTAGCTTTTTATCATGAATACGGTTAAAGCTTTTAGAGAAAATACAATCGCTACAAAGCTTATGTCTGCTAACTCACACATATTTAAAAAGCAATTTACAGGTGTGCAAAAGAATGAGGAAACAATGCATACAGAAATATAAGCTTACGTTTTACCATAATTATAAGTTATTGAAATAGAGCGAAAAAAGTTATGAAACTCTAAGAGGACTAGAAATTTTGATATTGATATTGATATTGAATGATATTTAGAAGGAAAACCCAGAACCATGGTCAGTTGAGCATGATCATGGTCGAGCTGATTCTCATTCAAGAATGTTTTGTGCACAACAACGAGATATAGAACAAGAAATCTCATTCTTTCAACTTTATGGTTTCATGACATGTTACGAACCTTTCAGTTTTAATAACCTCTGGAAAAGTCTTCTGCCATACATCACAACGAAGCATATAACATCGTAAAAAATGAATTTCATTAGGTTATCTTTTCATGCAGCAAGCCAACCATAGTATAAGTACCATATAGGGGAGGGGAAGGATACATAAAATGGTCTCATGGGTGGAGCTTGTAAGGCCAAATCGCAATGCATTTCGGTATGTTTTCCAAGTAAAGAACTGGCCGAAAATTCCCGTGATGCATTGTTACCTTAGAAGCGATGCATAAAAATTATATTTATTTATTTCACTCACTTTCAATAGACATAGTCTTTTTTTTTAATGTGTTAAAATAATATTGTTTTTTTGTATTTCTATCAACAGATTATAAAAAAAGAAGAAAGAAAACTGAAAAAAAACTGAGAAAATAAAAAAGATAAAAACGAACAAACAGCAAAAAACAAAAAACAAAAAACATAAATACAAAAGGAAAAAAAACATGGGTGGAAAGCACGTTTGAGAGCAGATAACTGAACTATAATTTTATTCAGCGTAGGAATATACCAAGGCTTATTAAGGTTAGTGCATAACTGATAGCAATAATAAAACATTGACTCTACCCAGAATCTAGCGAGATTCTAGAGATCAGTACCACGATTTTTAAAGTAAGTTTTAAAATGATTTTAGCAGTTACTTTGACATCATTCAAAAACCTTTAGCTTTTTTATAGGCCTTACGTCATATAAGTGCAGTCACGAGAACCTGTTAAGCTGCAGAAACCCCTATTCCAGGCATGACGCGCGCACGCACTACATCGATTGCCAAGGCAATGCAAGGAAAAAAGGGGATTGTAGCCAGGATTTTCTGGCTTTATTGATTGAAAAAAAGTTCCGATCAGACCGACAATTGTGACCAAGGTTTTCTTTATTTCATTCACAGTAGAACTCCAGCCAGGTGTGCTTGAGACAGCGCCGACATTACATTGTGCAACGAGCAAAATATACTGAACTTTCGCCAATTAGGAGCTGAGGTACGTAAAATTAAGCGCGCCTACACTACATTCTCACATAAGACCAGTCCAGAAAAACGTTTTTTAGCAGCCCTCTTGGCCACTGAGCGCAAGCTTTAGTCTTTGGACATGACGACGTGAGGCATGTTAGCACAAAAGGAGGCTTATCAAAGCTCGTTACTAAGCAGATTTTCCAAAACGCTGACCATCAAAAGGCTCTTAACAAGCAAGACTCCTTTTAAAATAACAGACCTCATCCATATAAGTGATTTATCTAAAACAAATAAATAAGTGATAATTAATTGTGAATTGACTTCTTTGTCTGATCAATATTTTCCTTGTAATACTATTAATAGGCTCATCCTCTTGATTAGCTTTGCTATTAGGATGACGCTATAGCTCAATATAATATAAATGCCTATACTTTTTTTTGTCATATGAAGACTAATTATTTGTTGTGAATTATATTTATTGTATTATATTATATTTTAATTTATGAATCAAATGTTTTATTATATTGAGTGAATAAATCAGTGTGAACTGTGAATTGATTTCAATAAGGCCTTGATAGTTATCGGGAATTATTCTCCCATTGTCTCTGTTGCTTAGAGAGTTCTTGTTCTTAGATATCAGCCATGCTTCCAGCCACTTGCTCTGTGCCCATCGCGATTCTTGTGCTAATATTGTGGTGTTATTCCAGTTGATGTTATGACTGATGGTATTATTCTGCTAGGGCTGATTGGTCACTCTTATCCAAGCGTACTTTTGCCATGTACTCTTTCTTCCTTGTAACTAAGGCTCTACCAGTCTCTCGGATGTAAACAGAGATGCATTCTTATTTATTCCTAATAATGAATCCTACGTACAAACACACCATTGATTTAAAATCAAAGTTGCTATAGGTATAACTGAAAGCGAGAGTAAATACAATGATACAAGGACAAAGTTTGGTTTGAGCAAAGAGGGTTTTGCCGCGTGAAAATCCATGACTGATTTCATAAATGTGTTCAACATGACTGCAAAAAACTCCGAAAGAAAAGCCTTCAAAGCAATGCCAAAACATTTATACGATACAAAAACTGCTCTTTCTTAATACCTATATATCAAAAGATCGATAAAAATGTGAAAATTGCATAAAACTTACGTTTACAGATGAAAAATGTGTTTCAAACGGTGAGACGCTGGTTCGCTACGCTACAGCTGAACTTTTCTGACAAACTAGTCTTGTGCTGCGAATGTAGAAAATCCTCGAAGTTCATTCTGAGATGATTCTCTTGTACAATAACAGTAAAATAGAGTGCATTTTGGGGTGGTTCCACCATCATTCTCATTTGCTGGCTATTTTGGGGTACTTGCTGTTGAATGGCTTCCCGCGCGCTTAACAAAATTGTCCAAAAATCGTCTTTGTTTAATTTTTCGTGTCCGCTATGGGATTCAAGGAAAATTCATTTCCCGACTCGAGAATTCCACCTTGAATTTCATTCGAAAAAATGATATCGGTTTTGTTGTTGTTGTTAATTGTTGTTGTTGTTTTGTTTTGTTTTTTCACCACACAAATATTCCCCCGTCATCCAATGAATTTTAAAATAGAAAATAATCCACTTGTGTATGGACTTTGATGAGTTATATGGACTAATGGACGCTGGACACGTCACTCTGAGGTTCATCTCACACAACTGAGCTCCTCGAAGCCATTTTGGCTCTTGTTTATATGAAATTATGCTGGCAAAATCGGCAAAAATTATGCTCGTTTCGCAATCGTCCCCAATTTGGACATTTTCTCAAGTGCGTTAAGACCTGGTTCATTGCTAATTTCAGTGAAAATTTGATTTAATGATTGTAGCTCAGCCATTCGTCTGAAATCAATGAAATTTCTCCAGATATTTGTTTTCATCATTGCCAATCTCCTTACATCTGACTTTGTGGAAAAATTGATCACGTGAGGCAAGGCTAGGAGCCAAAATCTACAAAACACATTTATTTTTGTTACAAGCAAATTTATGTCTGAAAGAAAATTTACCAAACTTCGTCCATGAACAGACATCCATCTACTGATCAACCTTAAGTGATGATTTGGGAGTTTCAGTGGTCACGTGACCAGTACAGGAGAAAAATTGTTTTTCTAAAATGGGGCCACGAGTTTTATTGACCAGGTAAACGTTATGCATTAGAACTCGATGGACAGCACGCTGACGTCAATGTTTCCTTTTCTTACAGCTCGCGCCATGTATGGAGAACTTTGAAGGTCATCAGTATTTTTATTTAGGTTAAACGTGCGGCTTATTTCGTTTGTCTATGTTATAAAAGAAATGGTCAACACTCAGCAGTGCGTCCATTGAGTTATGGATGCACTTGGTCGGCTGCCAAGCACTCGAGAAGCTATAGTCGCACTCGGCTACGTCTCGTGCGACTCTTACGCTTCTCTCGTGCTTAGCAGCTGACTACTAAGGGTGCAGCTATAGAACACTTACGTCAGCACTTTTTCGGGTGGGATTATGACCCCAAACTGCATAAATTAATTTTTGAGCGCAGGAATCGTGCGCGCGGGAAAACGAAACCCTGTGGGATGGAGACCCCGAAAAAAACCCAAATTCCTAGTTTACGACAAGTGAGCTGGCAAAGATCCTGAGCTGGTAAATTGTTTTGGACCCGAGAATCGAGGGCTCGGGAAAACGAAAACCTACTGAATTGAAACCCCGGAAAAATTCCCTAGTTTACTGCAAGTTATAGGCAACAAAAATCTGCCCGGGATGTTCGCAAAAAAATAAAAGGATTTGGGGCACTCTAGGACTAGCGATCTAACAGTTTTAATAGAATAAAATTCAAAGACAAATTAGCATGAATTGTACAACTTTTGATTTTGACTAAGTAAACACTTTACAGTTGGCTGGACACACAGAACAAAAAGTTTGGACATGCATGAACACAAAAGATGTAGATTTACAAAAATATTTTATTGTACAAAATGAATTTTAATGTGACCACAGTGTCGATTTGGTTTCTACAACTCGTTGGTGCAAGAGCATTCCCTTGCGAGCAGTATCTACAGGACTAAGTAAAACAATTATCCTGTTTCCCCGACTAAATATGTAAAAACAGTAAAAACTTTAGTAGAAAAAAATCCTAGTTTACTGCAAGCAAAGTTTATTTTCGCGAGGCACTTTTGACTTAGCAATCTAAGACTTTCAAACGGAGTAACTTAGAAGAACTACATTGCATGTAGAGTTCCTATTTCGTGCATGGTATAGAAACCATACCCAAACCGTGTTCTTTGTCAGTTCAGGAACATTCATTTGTGCAATTATACCATGCACGAAATAGGAACGAAAGAAATGTTATTTTCGATTAGTACGCCTGAATAATGTACTAACATCATTGTTAATTTAGCGGCTCAACAAGCTCTTCCTTGAACATTCGAACATTCGAACATTCGAACGTACTAACGTACTAAGGCCATACATGCTAATATACTAGTATAGGCGTACCACGTACGATCGTACTAACGTACTAAGGCCATACATGCTAATATACTAGTATAGGCGTACCACGTACGAACGTACTAACGTACTAAGGCCATACATGCTAATATACTAGTATAGGCGTACCACGTACGAACGTACTAACGTACTAAGGCCATACATGCTAATATACTAGTATAGGCGTACCACGTACGAACGTACTAACGTACTAAGGCCATACATGCTAATATACTAGTATAGGCGTACCACGTACGAACGTACTAACGTACTAAGGCCATACATGCTGATATACTAGTATAGGCGTACCACTTACGATCGTACTAACGTACTAAGGCCATACATGCTAACATACTAGTATAGGCGTACCACTTACGAACGTACTAACGTACTAAGGCCATACATGCTAACATACTAGTATAGGCGTACCACGTACGAACGTACAAACGTACTAAGGCCATACATGCTAACATACTAGTATAGGCGTACCACGTACGAACGTACTAACGTACTAAGGCCATACATGCTAACATACTAGTATAGGCGTACCACGTACGAACGTACTAACGTACTAAGGCCATACATGCTAACATACTAGTATAGGCGTACCACGTACGAACGTACTAACGTACTAAGGCCATACATGCTAACATACTAGTATAGGCGTACCACGTACGAACGTACTAACGTACTAAGGCCATACATGCTAACATACTAGTATAGGCGTACCACGTACGAACGTACTAACGTACTAAGGCCATACATGCTAACATACTAGTATAGGCGTACCACGTACGAACGTACTAACGTACTAAGGCCATACATGCTAACATACTAGTATAGGCGTACCACGTACGAACGTACTAACGTACTAAGGCCATACATGCTAACATACTAGTATAGGCGTACCACGTACGAACGTACTAACGTACTAAGGCCATACATGCTAACATACTAGTATAGGCGTACCACGTACGAACGTACTAACGTACTAAGGCCATACATGCTAACATACTAGTATAGGCGTACCACGTACGAACGTACTAACGTACTAAGGCCATACATGCTAACATACTAGTATAGGCGTACCACGTACGAACGTACTAACGTACTAAGGCCATACATGCTAATATACTAGTATAGGCGTACCACGTACGAACGTACTAACGTACTAAGGCCATACATGCTAATATACTAGTATAGGCGTACCACGTACGAACGTACTAACGTACTAAGGCCATACATGCTAATATACTAGTATAGGCGTACCACGTACGAACGTACTAACGTACTAAGGCCATACATGCTAATATACTAGTATAGGCGTACCACGTACGAACGTACTAACGTACTAAGGCCATACATGCTAATATACTAGTATAGGCGTACCACGTACGAACGTACTAACGTACTAAGGCCATACATGCTAATATACTAGTATAGGCGTACCACGTACGAACGTACTAACGTACTAAGGCCATACATGCTAATATACTAGTATAGGCGTACCACGTACGAACGTACTAACGTACTAAGGCCATACATGCTAATATACTAGTATAGGCGTACCACGTACGAACGTACTAACGTACTAAGGCCATACATGCTAATATACTAGTATAGGCGTACCACGTACGAACGTACTAACGTACTAAGGCCATACATGCTAACATACTAGTATAGGCGTACCACTTACGTGGTACACCTATACTAGTATATCAGCATGTATGGCCTTAGTACGTTAGTACGTTAGTACAGGCACTACAACAAGCACCATATGACAGGCAGTATGGTAGACTAATATATAAAAAAGTAATTACAAAGTAGTACGGCAAGTACGCGTACCAACCAAAAATAAGCAAAAAGCAATTACTACAACAAGCACCATATGATGGTTTCTACATGATTATGAAACGTTGGTGCAAGAGCATGCCTTAATGACGAGCATTATCTGCAGGACTAGCGCTTCATTCCTTTTCTGTGATTGAACAGGGCCAACTTAACGTTCGTGTTTATTTGCATAAAATTGTGATTCGTATTGAGCGCTACATTTTCCAAATAAAGTTCAGTGTTTATATCACGATCTTACTACTGCGCTCGTTGTTGGTTTACTTGCTTCTGTCATCAGTTCATTCATGGTCACGTTCCGGTTCGTTTTTGATTTCTACAATTCTTTTATGCAACAGTAAATGTTTAAGAGCATAGCGGCTACGATAGTGTTTCCCGTTTGTACAATGGATTATCCGGCCTTATCAAATGTCTTCAACAAAACATATAGTTTAAGCTATGAACAACTGAACATCTATATAGAGCTTCCTGCACTATGATCTGGCCCAGGGTGTTTTTTGCTACGTTCGGGATGGAAGAACACGTGAAATAGAAAAAAAATCTATAACTAACCTCATAGCATAAACTTTATTGTTATTACCAACAACCGAGCTTCTATCTTGATTCGTCATTTTTCGTGCATCAGTTCATTCATGTCATGGGTTGAGGACTATAGACTATGCATTCCTCCATCGTAGCCTATAGTTTTTGAATCTGGTATTGCTGTTGGAATATGTGTGGGATATGAACGCATCCAGGTAGTGATTAGCTTGATTGGATTAGTTTGTATGTGCCACTACTGCATATTTATTCGAGGAATATTCGTTGGGTGAAATAATGGCGCCGCAGAGAAAATTCCTTCAAGTTTTGACCGTACGTTGCCAGTGCAAGGATTAATGTAATATACGATGCCAAAAAACTTGTCTCACAACAAAGATTCCATGTAAACAAGTTGAAGGTTGAGACAATAAGACAACAGCGAGTTAAAGCCATGCATATAAGGAACGGCCTACGCCCCCTATCCTCCCATATGACGTTACTATGACATCACTGGACACCAGTCTATTCGATCGTGTGAGCGTATAAAAAACGTAAAATATCATCTCAACTGACTTGCTGCATTTACTAATGGAGAGCACAACTTAACAGCAGTCACTAGGAAAAACAATCATGGATCGTTTGACCATCGTACGAAAACCAGCGGCTGAAGCCGCACCTTTGTGGCAATATGAAGTTCTCGAAACTGGCGAAACCTTTGCAGATCTAACCGAGGAAATTGCTTCGGCGTATGCCTCTTACGTTCAGCAACAAAAATTGGATAAATGGTTGTGTGAATACGAATATCCACCATCTCTACCTACATTTGATGAACGTATTCCTCAAATCCAGCCTGAAATTACTGCGAGACAAGACGAAATTGAGAACTTACTGATCCAAGCCTATGCCCACGTCGTCATCAATATTATCATGGATTTGGTAGACGAAAACTGCGAGGGATGTCAGAATGATCGCCCATCTCAAAGAGAGCATGACTGCTTCATGTTGGACAACGACATAAGAGTGTATCGCTACCTGACACAAGCGTTGGAAAAGACCAACGAGGACACTGTTATGAGGGTATTTTCAAAGCTGACAGAAACTCTAGAACCATGTTTGAATGGTCTTGAACTTTTGAGATACGACTGCAAAGACAGTAGACAAGAAATAGTTTCGAGAAAAAGAGAAAATCTGGAAGCTCTCTTGATCAACAAACTGAACTTGCTTCATGACATATAATCATACTTTTTACCGCAATACATATCAAACAATTGTATGTCGTTCGTTGGGGTTCCTGTGTATTTTCATTGGGTTGCCTGTGCACCCACTTGCGAGGTAGCTAAGCCAAAATGGCCGACAGGATATTGTTGAAGTGTTTATTCTCTACAATTTCTGCAAGTTTCAAGCCAAAATCTTAACATTAAGAGGCAAAAAACATCAAAAAAACATTTACACGGACTTCCATATAAGGTAAGATGCCCAAATATGGAATGAGAAACGAACGACACATTTCTATTGTCGATTCTTTGATATGAACAGATGTTTCAAATCGGTATTTGTATTTTTAAAGCTCACAGAAACTCTTAAAGTATGATTGAATGCATAGTCTTGCATAGTCTTAAGGACGCTAGAAAGGATACTTTTAAGAGTTTAGAAGCTCTCTTAATCAACAAACTAAATTAGCTGTTTATCATGTAATCATATAATAGGGGGCAGGTGTATGTATTTTTCACAGTAAATATTAGTATATATAGTATTTTGCCTGTATGTGTTGTATCATCGCTTGGTTTTTATATCCTGTTCAAAAATGCACATCAACTCGCGAGAGAAAAAAAATATTGATCTATGAAAAACGAATAGTCTGCATGCAGAAAAAAAATATCTTACCGTTTTTGTCAGAGACCTTTTACGTATGATTGGGTACGTGAAGACAGCAAGCACGCGACATGGGTACGACAGAAATTGCCATTAGTTTTACACATAACTAGACGCACACGTGCGTTCACTCGTGCCCTGGGAGGAGAGGCTTCAAGGACCGGCCCCGTTCGTACTCTTCCCCGAGCCGTTTCACGCATTCTTCACTTAACCGTAACATAATATAGACCATTTTTGACCTCTTTAAAGCATATCTGATTAGTCAATTTGTCTGTCAGCAGCTCTAGTAGTGTTTGCCTTTGTCCCAACATGCAAAAATATACCAGTTTATTCAACTTTTTATTTCACTATATATCTCAATTGTTTGCTGTAAAGACTTCTACAACGACGTTTTTGACACAATAACAAATCGTGTATTTTTTCGTTAATGTTCCAGATGTTTTATCAATTACATGACCAAACGCATCAGGTCAAATAGAGCCTTGGTTCCATGAAAATATATAAATAAATTGTCTGGCCAGAATTGTGTTAAAATTCATCACAAAAACGTTTCAAGATCACTTGAATGCTTGAATGAAAATATAATTGACTTGTCTCTATATGCGTTCGTTTAGCAACATGTAGGGTGAGAAATTCGTAGATTTCCAGCTCAAAGGAATTGCTTTGAGTCGCGAGAGTTTCATTTTCAACTACTCCATTGAGAGCTTGATATTTGGTCAAAGTATTGGAGATCGGGCTCAAAATAACAGCCCATTCTGAAGCTCTTATAAGTGCCTAGGTAAATCTCGAGTTAAAAGCTCCATTTTATATTGTCTCACTGCTGGAAAAGCCTGTCTCTGAAAGCTATTTTTTGAGCTGTCCGCCATCTTGCATTCCTAAAGTTCCTGACTGGCGTTCACTAGCTTCGAAGAGTTCGCACTCGCTCAAAGGTGATGAATGAAGGGCATTGTTTCTTACGCTCTTACCCAATCAGGAACTGTGACACGTGACAAGTTGCGCAAGAATGCCGCATTCTCGTGGACGACGAGAGGAAAAAAAGAAAAAAAAGAAACATTTGCAGTTTATAACTCGTTCCCGGCCTAAAGGCCTGGGCACGAGTAATTATCTCGATACTGACAGTTATAGGACAGTGCACTAAGTTTCACACTTACATAGAATCTGCTCTTATATGTACTAGGATGTACACATTTTTTATACAAGCGACGGATACTACAAATCATACGTTTATACAACTTTATAAGCAAAACTTTATAAGAAAAATGTTCCGAATCTGACACATGGATTACTTAGAATTTTTCGTTCTTCATTAACTAAACAGACAAACAAAAAAGCACCATTCCTACTCAAAGCCGTTCATCCCTGTAATTCCAATCTAGCAAAACGTCAACGCTTAACTTTGTGTTGTAGCTTTGAAGCTAAGCATGGTTTTAAAAAACCGTTTTGCTCGCGTAACTTGAGCGAATAGTGCAAGCTGTATCTATAGGAGAGACCAAATTCAGATCCTGCTAGCTATCAGAGTAGAGAGTGTCTAAGATCATCCTAACTACTGCACTGCGAATGTTAACAAAAACGGAATTCCAAAAGTGGATCAATGGAATGGATAGACGATTTTTTAAAACGGAACTCGTCAGCGACATTGAAACACAACAGCTATGTGTGCAAGAGAAATTATTAGAAACGTATGTGTATCGTTCTTTGAAGCAAGAAAATTTAGGGGTGATAGATAAGTACATGGTTGGAAAAATAATCCAGAACAAGGCTGTAGATGATGGAAGCTCGGAGTTCAGAAACACTCTGGGTTTTATTGAAGCCTATCACCACTTACACAAACTAAGCGGTGATCTCGATGGTGGATTATTAGAAAACAATCTCATATGTGAGGTTCATAAGATATTGATGAAATATCACAAAGACATCCGCACAGCAGGAAAGTATAGTGTTCAAGACAGAATTGTGGAGTTTGAAGGAAGTATTTACTATTATTCCAGTCACTACCACATAGAAAGTGAAATACAAGCACTGATTGACGAATACAATTCAAAATGGTCTACCATAAACCAACACAGAGTGAAAGATGATGTAAAATCCTTGGAAGAATTGATAAGATTATTGGCCTGGTTGGTGTATACATTTTTGAACGTACATCCCTTTTTTGATGCAAACGGAAGAACAATTCGTTTACTTTATACTTACATCATGGAAGCTTATGGTTTTCCTTTTCAAATTCCTTTACTTTGGTTCAACGAAAACGAACCATTTTCAAACTACCGCGAAGGGGAAGATTATCGTAAATGGTGTAAGCTTCTGTGGAACGCAAGAGTTACAAAAGACTTGACTGTTTTGGAAAACGATCTGATTCGTAGCTTAAAATTGTATTGCCAAGTTTATGAACGTTTTATAAAAGAGTATGCGGGCGACCAACCATTGATAAACTGACTATTACAAACGAGCAGCACATGTATAGCTAACGGGGATGTCTTTCACCCGAAAATCACACTTAATGAAAACAATGTTCGTCGATTGTTACGTTGTTTCTTTGTAACTTATAGTGGTAGTCACTTTTGCTTATTTGTAATTTTTTTATGTTTTCTTAGTAAAAAGAAGAAGAAAGAAACAAAGGCACGCGATGCCTATTCCTGACAATTATTTTTATTTCTGATAAAAATCTATGCAGTTTGACGGAGTAAAAACAATTTTACAATGACTTCTAATTGGACTGCGCCATATATACTTTCAACATATATACGACAATGTACCTTTCATTTCTGATTAATGATGACGTTAAAACACAAAATGACACCCATACTTTACTTTTTGGGCTCAAATGTACGATAGCCGGGGTAGTCGTCATCTACACAGGTTTTTACATTTTAATTTCTTCGTGCTGACAACCGACTGCGAATTTCTCTGTCATTCTGTAAAGGACAAGCAACAAACCTTTTTGAAGAACAGGATAGTAATACCTCTTTCTTTGTCAACTTTGTTTCATCAGCTTTGGTCATTTCTAAATTCTGTTCAACAACCAGAAATTGTCTACTGGCAAGCGATTTTCTACCTACGACTTTATGATTTTGGCGTAATTTCAGGCTGAATTTCATACATTCTTCAAATGTAGGTAGAGATTGATCGCACAACCATTCCCCCATTTTGTTGTTGTTGTTGATTAAGATAATAGAAATGCGCCGAAGCAATTTCACGAGTAAGATCTGCAAAGGTTTCGCCTGTTTTCAAGAACTTCATAGTGATAATAGGGTGTGGCTTGATCAGCCGGTTTTCGCACGATAGCTAAACAATCCATTTTTCTTCAAACAAGTAGTGTATTTTTTTCAAATGCCCAGTGCATTTATCCCTACATATAGAGTAAAATGGGTGCGGTACTATACTGACATCACAATTCTTTAGTTTGACAGATAGACTGGAGGGGCGGAAGTGACATCACAAACCGTTATTGATCAATAGGCGTGGTTATATCTTCCACCTTAAAAACACTGTTGCTGTTTAAAAAATTATCATTTGTTACAATCAACGAACTTTTAGTCAACATCATCAATTGAATATGGAATTGAGAAGTGGACTGATGATGAATGGGTGAGTTGATGCCACTATGAGCTCTACGGTAACCAACTAATGTATCTTGATGCATATTATTGCTCATGATCATGTCTTTATTGTCAGAACTGAATTCTCTTTCTATACAGGACAGACCATGAGACAGAATGAGCAACATTTTCACCATGCATAGATCTTTATACTCTGTTTTGTTGTCAAAGTATTCAGCTAGAAAGACATCTAGGCCTTTGTCTGTTGGGCACCACAGAAAACCCATTTGAAGAATATAATTATTTCAAGGGAACTTTTAGGTACCTTTCTTTCCAGAACAATACCAGATATAAATTCCCTGACTTTTCCCTGACTTTTTAGAAAAAATGAAAAATTCCCCGACTTTTCCCTGACCTTGAAAAAATTTCAAAATTCCCTGACTTTTCCCTGACCGTGGGAACCCTGTCTATCTCCTGTGCGTTGTGACGAACACTGCTAGTTGACCTTCAATATTGAACAGAACTACAAAACATAATTCTCCAGGATCAGTGTCGGACACACACAGTTCAAAATATTTAGCACTGAAAGCAATTTAACAATCACAAACGGCTAGCGTTGGCAATGATTATAAAACTAACTGATTTTAAAAAGCTAGTTTATTTAGGAAAAGATGTGAATCGCTGATCGTATGTATCGCGTGTTCGTCTAGTGACATCCTTGAATCGTCGATTCAACCGCTGATCGTATGTATCGCATGTTCGTCTAGTGACATCCACAGATTACACTGTGTTCCGAATAGCAGGCTCGTAACATGGTATATTTTCGTTCCACTGATCCCGGATTTTTACGGAAATTTTGATCCCTGAGCCCTAATTTTTAGAAATTTTTGATCCCTGATCCTTGGTGCAAATATTGATCCCACTGACATTTTTTTCACATTATTTTTCCTTTATTGTTAACAAATTGGACGCAATGCTATAGCATTTCAAAATGCACAATATAGTTGACACATGCACGTCATGATATAACATTTACTAGTAAATAGAGAAAAATTAAACAAATTGAAGATGGCTTTGAGTTGTCTGTCCTCTTATTGACACACTCTTGGCGTCATAAAATGTTCAAAACTCAAGTGGAAGCATGAGCGCAGCGTTTTATCCCTTGTTCTCTGTTGCCCTTCACCTTTCATTTCTTTGCTCATTATGATCGGCATGTCATTAAAGCGTTTGCACTTCAAGTGTGACTTTCGGAGCCATTCTGGTGCCTTCAAACCCAGTTTTCGTGATGTGTAATGACTCCGTGGAGTAGTATAGAAAACGAACGACGACTGGTAGAGCTATAACTGCGCCCCAAAACGTTAATCATTTGAAAACTAGGTTCTTCTCTGTGTGGGTCCTGCATATGTGATTCGTTACGCTTCCTATTTCTTATACATAGTAAGGATAGTTAGTCTTTACTGAAATACAGGATTTTAAACTTTATAACTCCCTGAAAAAAGTCTACAGTTATACGCAAGGAGAAATAAAACATTTTACAGCCTAGCATCAATGCTAGTACGACTGATATCCCATAGTACTGCTCATTGGTTCTCTTGAAAAATTAAAAATTAAAAAAAAAGTTTAAAAAAGTGCGACAAAAATAAAATATTTAGTAAAAATCCGCACACAGTCCGCACCGATAGAGCCATGATAGTTCGCAGTCCGCAACCCATCTTTCCTGCCGCTTTTTACCAACAGCCAAGATATATTAAATTGCTCTCACAAAATTTTCGTCAAACTTCGAGGGTATCGAAGTCTTGATTTTTCGCTAAAAAACTGTCTCAGAGTCTCGAAGGTTGTAAACAATGGAAATCAACAACAACAACAACAACATCTCGGGCTTACAAAAATATACCTTGTCTCGCGGTCTCACTAATTTCGACACTCCTTGACCGGTATCTCCCAGAGCCTTCTAGGTATCTCCAATATGAGGGGCACATGGAGGATTGCCAAAATCCGCAAGAAAAATCGTTTGAAACCGCAAATCCGCTTGGGAAATTGATTAAAATCCGCACGTGTCATTTCTGTAATAAAACAACTTGAAAACTACTATATTTGCAAAAGAATTTTACAACAAATGCTTACTTATACATTTGCATTGCCATGCTTTGATACAAAGTTTGTTCCGCAACTCTACACATGTCTACATGAACTCTCTAAGGTAGTTACTTCAAAGCTGTATCTAGATCTCTGAGATTTGCTGTGCCGTAAGTGACAAGCTTCAGTGAGGCGATTGGGATCCATGTGGAGTTTACAGTAAGTTTAGCTATCAGCGATTTGGGTCAGCAAGAGTCTGACAACAAATAGGTCAACAAATCTCAACTCTGCCGGGTCACTTAATTGCCAGGCAAACCTAAAATTTAACTATTCAACTTACAGTTTTACGATCGTGGCTTTCCTCTGTTTTCTTCTTCTTCCTCATACTTCGAAAAAGCCAGCAGAAACGAGCTCAAAATTAGCTCGCTAAAAATTAGCTCTTGAGTTGTGTTTCGGCTCCTGTCAGCTCAGTACTTAACTACTATAGTGTCACATTACATGCTAACATAAAACATTATCTGGAATATGATGCTCGTCATTTTATGCTCGAACGCACACGCCAGTAACAACAGATGGAAGCGCAGTGGAAGTAACAGTGAATTAAAAAAAGACGATCTTTCC
Organism: Telmatactis stephensoni; assembly: GCA_029948255.1. Classification (NCBI taxonomy): domain Eukaryota; kingdom Metazoa; phylum Cnidaria; class Anthozoa; order Actiniaria; family Isophelliidae; genus Telmatactis; species Telmatactis stephensoni. The sequence continues at coordinate 73,768 of JALIZF010001109.1, forward strand.
CTGATCCTGGCCATAATTTGGGGCTTGATCCCTGATCCCATATACCATGTTACGAGCCTGGAATAGGAGGCTACTCGCTTCGCTCGCAGCAATTATTAAAATAAACTTCGTCAGGAGAAGTGGCTGGGCTGCCTGTGGTCCTGCGCGCGAATCGAAGATGTCAATGAGCTGTGGCACTCGCTTTTACGGCCAACATAGCAACCACGTTGCTTGGTAACGAAATATGTCCCAGCACCCTTAAGGGAATAACAAGATTCACAGACTTACGAATGGCATTGAAAATAACCTCAATCCTCCTTGATCGCAATATTAAATTATTGTAAAATTTGACAAATTTTGAATGACTTCAGTGTTTTATTGGTAATAAAGAGAGTTTATTGGATGCTGCTGGCATTAGATGCAATCCTGGGCCATAAGTCAGCACACTCCTTTGATACAGGCCCATTGATGGCAGAACCTAGAGAAATCACATGCAAATATTAGCACTGTTATTGACCATAATAAATATTATTTCCTGTCTTGTTTGAAATAAACACCTTCATTCCCTCTCCACATTTTTGTGAGACTGATTATGTATTATGTAACTAATGTAATTATTCTTTGCCTTATGTAAGTTAAAAGTTATTCTGCAATAATAAAAGCTTAAAGCAATTAAAGCTTCCTTAATCCATCCATCTTCATCATCATCGTCATCGTCATGGTCCATTGGATTAAGTAGTTTTCTAAGACAAAAAGGAATTTGGCATTTAACTAGACAAATAATTCTAGAAAATCTTGGAAAGACTTGTCCGCAATGCCAAGAGAGTAGAGTACCATAGTGAAAAACTTGTATGCTTTACAGTGCGTTTCACATAACTTTTGCCAAATTTTGTTATTATTAATTGCCGAAGTTCGTTCGGAAGTTCCGAAGTTCGTATCGTACTTGGGAAGTTCACAACGAACTTCGTTGGTGAACTTCGAACTTACTTCCCGCGTAAATTCGGTAATTCGGTTAGAATCAACTTCGTGGTTTTAGTCAACATCGATTTAGTTATGAGTTTCTTAGCTTTATCAAACAGGGAAGTGCTGTGCCTAAAGGAGATAATCTAACTTTCTAGTTAGGATCCGAGTTAGGATCCGAGTTAGGATCCGAGTTAGGATCCTGAAATAGGATCCCTACAGGAATACACTCAAAATATTTTTATTTAATTAAACATCTAAAAATTGAACTATTCCTACTTTAGGTATACATACATTAAGGAATTTACGCTAATTTATGCGTTAAGTGCATGAATAGTCGAGAGGACTGTGAATGAGGTATTATATTGAATTGTAAACAATTGAAATATATGATTTGATCGCGAATTCAAGTCAGTGATATATATCAACTGCGAGCTCACTGCTGCCCCACGTTTTTAAAAATCAAAGTAATGTTCTCCACTCTTTTATTTCGTTTTTTAGAATATCAACTTTATCGATTGAGCAAGGTATATAAATTGCGGATGAGAATCTTTACATTATCGACTTTCCATCCTACCAATTCATCAGCCACCTCTCAATAAGACAAAGCGATATCCTATATTTTTGAGTTTCGATCGCCTATCTAGGCTTCATGTCAGTAACCTATAGAGGTAGCGAGTTGAGGCAAAAAAAGATGATGTAAACTGTAACATTTATTAACTCAAAATGACTTATTCTAGGAAAAACTCAACAAGTTACAACAACCAACAGCAACAGTTTATTTATTAGAGCGGATTTCGTATGAATGTGCAACTGCATGGATGTCGGTACGAACAGGCGAAACGTCACCTGCTGGTGGCGTCAAATACCGAATGCCAGAAAACTATCAAGGTTATAGTTTGCTTACAACCATACCAATTCAGTTACAAAATGTCGAAATTCTTACAAAACTCCCGTCTCACGAACGATAACGAGTTTTCGTTGAGATAATTCCTTGTTTTATCAGAGTTTAACAGAAAGTAGTCCAATGGGCAATGTACACCACGAAACCACGTGATCTCGGAGCTGTGTAAAAACAACCTCACACCTAACAAAGCATGTCACAACTTTCAACTTATCATCATTTTCTTGTTATTTACGTTATTTCTAATCCTAGCTAGTAGTATTTAGTACTATGTTCTAATTTCCGGCTATGTTCTTTAACTTTCGCGAAGTGGTTGAATTTTAAAATGCAAATTGCCCATTTTACGCTACGTTATGACTCGGAATACCGAAACGCATTTCTGCTGTGTTTGTGCTATTATTCTCTCGTTTTACATCGAACACATTTCTTTTTATTTAAAAAATAGTTTTTATTCCATGAATAGAGAATACTAAAATAATTTTTGAGCAAGAGAATTTAAGCAAGGGAATTTAAGATCGTGTTCCAATTTCAGTCATGTCAATGATAGTTCAATATTTGGATGTTTAATTAAATAAAAATATTTTGGGTGTATTCTTGTAGGGGATCCTATTTCAGGATCCTAACTCGGATCCTAACTCGGATCCTAACTCGGATCCTAACTCGGATCCTAACTAGAAAGTTAGATTATCTCTGCCTAACGAGGTTCGCAATTTATTTACTGAAAGATCGCTTGAAGGAGAAAAACAAGCTCAAGTTACCGTTTGTCGCGGCGAATAGATAAATGTTTGAGAAGTGGTTCTGCCGAGCCAAAACAGGGAGAAAATAGAATAATTATTTCAAGTAAATAAAAAAGCAAATCAAGATACAAAGATTCAGTTTTGGTGGCTCTCTTTTTTCGCTATAAATGCACCTTTGTTTTGGTATGTATGCAAATAAAACTGTAGACATGTCATCTTTAAGATCTTATCTTTACCCTAAATTCGATTCCTGACAAAGAAATAAACTCATGTTTGGCAAATTATATCTGGAGCATTTACATGTAAGATAAACTGCTTCGAAGAGAATCTTTCTGTATAATAATAAATCAGTATAATATGATAGTACTTTAAAACGGATAGAGTTTTTTTTTTTTTGCCAAGGTTTGTTATTGTCGTTCAATAATTTCAAGGATAGTCGGCTTTGTAAGATATTATTCATACAGGGCCGTAGCGAGGTCTAAATTATTGGGGGGGCTCTCGGGATTTCCAGTCACATCATAGTGAACGAAAGACAAAAGTAAATTTGCACCACGTGATGCTTTATGTATGGGCGTATCCGTAGGGTACTAGCGTGCACGTGATTCTCCTTGTTCGTGAGCCTGGGGGGTGTGGAGGATTTTTGTTGCGACTCAGTGAATTACAGTATTTAGCTATGGCGAGCGCGAAGCGCGAGCCGCTCGGCACGAATTTCGATAGAAAATTAAAGGAGTTCTCAACCACCGTTTCTATAAGTTGTTTTGGGATGTTTCTCTTGGGCCAAAATTGAATTTTTTCAACTTTTTTGCGGGGGGAATGAAATGTGATGCAGTTAGTCGTCAAGAGCTCGGTTGTATTTTAATAGCAATGTAGGTACCATCTTTAGATTTCCCGAAGAAAGGTACCACTTTTCAACTATGTAGTTGATATATATATGTTATTTACCGAGCGTGAGGTCCGGATAGAAGGATATTTGGTCGAGTTCTTTTTTGCGTTCAGGTACCGGACCGAGCCGATAGGCGAGGTCCGTACAAACGCAAAAAAGAACGAGACCAAATATCCTTCTATCCGGACCGAACAAGCTCGGTCAATAACTTATTTATTATATGGCTGACCAGCCGATTTCAAAAAAATCTTCGTTGGTAAACTCGATAAAGAAAAAATCGCCGGTTTTGACTGGCTTCGTACAGTTGACTTCCGGTTTCACTAGCAAGGAACAGAAATTGTCAATGCAAATAAAGATATCATCACTTTGTAAGAAATTAGGAGCCATTCCAAAGAAAAATAACAAAAAATCTAAAGTAAAAAATTTTTAGAAAAACTTTTTTGTCCTAGCCAAACAAATCAAAACAATTAGCAAAAAATTCCCGCGCTTTCTGTCACGGCGGACGCGCGCGTCTTCCACCGAATGGCGGGAATTCTGTGCTTCTTTGATATAAATAGCAAACTCAGTGACTTTTCGCTTCGAACTGAGCTGATTTTAAAATGAAGGACAGAAAAAAGGACAGAAAAATAGCTTTTGCTTCAATTTGCCGACTTCAAGCTGTTGTAATTGGGCTAGAAGTAATTTTTTGGAACTGTAAACAGCATATCTTTTGCACATTTGTTGAGTTTGGTTGCTCGATCGTCGCCTAAAAGGTCATGGTCTTCACTGAATTTTAAAAGAAAGAAATAAGTTAAAGCTGACACCTAGACTCTCTCAAAATGTCTATTATCACTTTGGTACCAAATCTACGTGGCTCTTCAAGAATATTTGAAAGGATAATTCAGGATTTTCTCAAGGCATATTTTGTATGATGTCTCGGTGAGTTTGATTGTAATGTAAGCTTATGTCTTGTTATCTGTTGTAAGCTTAATTGCTTATACAACTATTTGGATATGCATCTCCATTTCACCAAATTTCTCATCAGCTGTTCGATCATGCAAACATGAGATACTTTCTAGGAAAATTATACGGCAAGCATATTATTTTTTGCCTACACACAGCCAGTTTATTGAGTGTTTGTACTGGATCGGCGTCGTTTTATCTTTTCAAAAATGTCCAAAGTTTATTCTAACATGAGGGTCATTTGATTTTTTGCTGTATCTCTCACCCACTCATGTCAACTGTTTGCTTTTTACACGAAACAAATCGAGAGAAAACAGCCAAGAAACGTTAAAAAGTGTCAGTGTCGGTCCGGAAAGCAAAGCCGGTCCGGAACGCCGGTCCGGACTGGAGGATTCCGACCGCTCTAAGAACCAATCAGATTTTTCCTTTTTTCTTCGGATCGGCCTGCCATATAATAAGGAATATTTCTTTCGAGCGCGAAGCGCGAGCCGCTCGGCGCATTTTTGGACTGTATTTCAAAGATAAGAATTGACGGCTCGCTCGATACAAGAGTTATTGTTTATCAGTTGTGATCATCCCTTCCAGTATGATATTGAACGAGTGCAAATTCCCCATTTTCCCCGACAAAAATCAAGTGATTCCCCCCAAAAATCCTCCATCCCCCAGGCGATAAATAATGACCGGTCCCTTAGATATACGAATCTAACCATAGAAGGTATAAACTATCATCAATCAAATCTAGAAAATTATTCAAAAGCAACGTAACAAAATTACATTTCGCTGTTGTAAATGGTGAAAATATTAATATTTAAGTAATTTCAATTTTAAGAGGGCGGCGAAAGCCCAGAAACCAACGCTGACCTTCGATCATTCCTTTGAAATGTGAGTTTTAATACAGACCAGCATATCTAAGAGAATACCATTCTACAGTTCGATCAGTCTCGACTAATATTCGTCGACATGTTCAGTTTAGAGCTATATTAACAATACACTTTGTACACTAAATTCGGTAGCAATGTGTTATATATACGACATTTGAATATTGTATTCATTTAAAATTTAAAACTTTGAATTTCAAAAACCTTTGAAAAATTATTGGGGGGGGGGGGGGGGGGGGGGGCGAGCGCCCCCTTGCTACGGCCCTGTCATGTCATTCAATTCTTTCATATTGTGTTTTAAAAAGTTGACAACCTTAAACTCCTTGGCAGAATCTTCCATTGCTGAATTACCGAATTTACACGGGAAGTAAGTTCGAAGTTCGCCAACGAAGTTCGTTATGAACTTCCCAAGTACGATACGAACTTCGGAACTTCCGAAAAAATTGGCTAAAGTTATGTGAAACGCAATGTAACATTGCTACTTGAATAGAGTTACTGCTGGACAGGAAAACAAATTTCTCTGCTTGTAAATCCAAACTAAACATTTTCACATTTCATTCACTAATATACCCGTAGAAAGCTTTACGAAGCAAAATCAATGCCTGTTCTGACTCAAGTTTTGTTTACATAATTAATATGAAAGAGTGATTTAAACAAAAGACAGGCAGAATAGAATTTACAAACTCATGTAACACAGATCTTGTCATGTTTGTATTCTTGTATGAGAGTGAAGAATACCAATGACAGCCCATGTTCATTTTAGTCTCAGCTTCTGATATTCAATAGTTTGAAGAATTTAATGTTTGCGCAATTACATGTAGCTATATACACCACTTATTTTGCTTTTTCTTGAGTAAACAATGAAAACAAGATTTGAAAAAAAAAATGCAGTGTGCATGCAAAACATGTTTTCAAGCCGATTTCTTATTCAGAACGATAATTTTGGTAATTTGTTTATAAATAGATATATATTTGATCAAACTTTTCAACTTATCATAGACGCATCTTTCGGTCCGAACTCGTAACTTTTTAAGTTCCAAATTGCAATTACAACCACGCCGGCAGCTTGAATTGTCTTGTTCGATAGCCTAGCTGATAAAGACAAGTCGCTAGAATTTTTATCAGGCAAATTTGACTTTGAATTAGAACAACATATAAATCGACTTGTGCGAAAAGACTTTTGTGCGAAATGACTGTAAATCCTTTCTTGTCATCGTAATGAGTGAATGATCGAATGCAAAGAAACATACAGATCAAACATTCAACTGAACTTCTTTGTTGAGAAGAATCACCTAACTCACTAACCTTTCATTTCTCCTTTGACATTCACTATAACTCCAGCATTGTCTGCAATAAAAAGGAAACTATTTTAATAAAAAATACATAACAATACACAAGTCATATACATGTACCTGGCCTCAATTTCACATTTCCAGTCTGAGGTCTGAAGTCAAAACTTTACATACCTCTGAATCAGCTTGACCAGAAGTTTCATTAACAGGTGATTACCAGCAGTTTTACTGCCGCCTACTATAAGGTACTTTTAATTACGTCTCATAACTGACTGTTTTATGATTGATTCCTTATTTCATTATTAAAAACAGTATTGTGGGTATTTTTATTAAAAACACCCTCCGATTCAAAAATTACTGAAACCCCTGCTCAAAACTCCTTGCATGCCACCCATCACTTTCCTTCGCCTCGGTAATTGTATGAAAACTTTTCTTTCAAAAGGGAAATAATGGAAAGCCTACTTATTGACATGACAATTCTTGTTTTTTACAATTACATTGCTACACTTATTCCCTTGGGTATTTCCTGAACATTTAGGATCAAAGTTACGCTTGTATATTGTGTCGTAGATAGAAACAAAGACATTGATGTTGCCTAGGTAATGAACCAGCCACTGATCTCCATGTCACTTCAACACAAGGTGTGCAGGATCAGGTGGCCCAGTAAGTTGCTTAATTGGTAAACATTCAAGTTTAGACAGGCTTTCTGATTAAGTGTGGAAAAAAATTCATATTGTGCAAGATTTTCGGGGTATATTGTGCGGGGAAAAACACCAATTGTGCGGTAAACTGTGCAAGAATATTATTTTGGGATAAATTGTGCCCAAATTTTGAGTTAATCATACAAGAAACAAGAAGGTGTCCATGTGTAAAATTTTAGTTCACATGAATTCCATCAAAAACTTAGTTTTATTGAAGAAGTAATCCATATTTCATCGACTTGTTTGACTATTATGAGGTCACAGAATATTATTGTACCCAGATTTTATTTTCTGAACATGTTGACAAGTTTATGTCAGTGGAATTTGAGGTAAATTGCTTGGAAATAGTCTTAAAAGGTTTTATTTAATTAATAATTGTAATCCAAAATAGGAAATACCTTTTCTAATATAAATATTAGTCAAATCCACAGTATTGTGCGGGCTTTTTTTTAGGAATTGTGTGGGATTGTGCGGATTTTGGCAAATATTGTGCAGTCCACTTTTTCAGAAACCCTGTTTAGAACATTTATGCTGCTGTGTTTTCAAAAGAGAGCTTTGTGCAGGGTTTGTACTACTGGGAAATTAATAATTTCCAGGAGTTTTCCAGGGTAAAAATACAAAATCTCCAGGACCCTTATGGTTGTTTCAAAAAACAGAAAGTGGATTTAAAAACTACCTTGACAAATCACTGAATATGTTCTTTGCAAAAACAAGTTAACAATTTTAGTTTTCCAATTATTTGACCTAATATTTATAGAAAATTCAAGGAGTTTTCCAAGAGTTGAGGCAAAAATTTAAATTTCCAGGAGTCTTCAAGGGCCCTGGAAGAAATCTTCCAAATTTCAGGAGTTTTCCAGGAATTCCAGGAGCAGTGGGAACCCTGTTTGTGTAATCATTTAATTTCATTTGAGTAATTTATTTGTACAGTGATTTGATAGTGTGTAATAAACCACAGAAACTGATCCTCACTCATTTGTCAAAGTGTTGTGAATGTACTGAAAGGCCTTGATTATGATCATGTGCAGTGTCTAGAGGGAGAACTATCAGACAGTGTCTTGATCAAGAAACTGATCACGTTACACACATATTGCTTTTCTCACGTACCTACTTAGGTCATCTACACATGTGCATTAGAAATTTTCTCCCCAGCCCTGAAATCATGTACTAAGTAGCAAATTTTGTTGAAAAAATAAATAAAAAATCATTTGACCCAAGACCTTCTCCACACCTATATAACTGCCTTTAAATTCTCTCAACAACAACAACAACAACAGTTTCATACATGTACAATAAAGCCCAGCTCACTGTCATGCTTCTGCTGTGTGCCTAGATGTCACAATATGTACCAATGCAAGTATTTACCTTCAAAGTATATAAAGACTCCATTCTTTCGACGGTAGGGCTTCCGCTGCCTTATCACCACAGCTGGCATCACTAGAAAAATAATTGCAACATCGCATTAACTTTATATCTAGTGAATGTCAATTAGATCTAAACTGCACATGTTGCTGAAAGGAAACATATTTTCTTTAACATGTTGTTTTGAAAAGTTTTATCCAACCTTTTGACCTATTACCAGGAACTAAAAAAGTGTTGTTTGTTTTAATACCTACTGAGCGATATTTTGAAGTAAAGGCACATGTACATCATTAGATAGTATGGGAGGTGTGTGAATTAAGAAACAAAATGTATCTTCTGTGATTTTACACATGCACCATGCACAATAGTTACTTTGGCTGAGCTCACGTGGTTATTAGCTAATTCATGATTTTAGGTGCCAAGAACTAGGACCACATTTATCAAATGAACATTATTGATTATTGTTACTATTCAGTTTTCGTACACTGTACAAATTCTGATTTCCTGTTTGGTTAGTTTGTACCACATGAGGCATGGTTATTATGTGACAACCATGTTTGTTCAAGTAACTGGTGTTCTCTACCGTTAGACTTGAGGGAACCCATGCCTAATAACATTTTTAAAAGACGTTTAATGAAATTCCTTCAAGAATCTTAGCATATATTATAAATATTTTAAGTATTTTGATAGATTTTATATTTTAAATTTGGATTAGTTTTTATGTTTCATTAAATGGACTACTTCCTTGAAAATCACAAGCTGTGAGGGAGCTTCCTCTTGAAAGATTTATTATTTATTGTTATTATTATTATTTATTTAAGGAATAAATAACGGTTTCCCATGTTTGATAGCCTGATCAAAACACGCGTGATGTTGGGAGAACACAAGAGTGCATAGTGGAAGCACGAGCCGTAGGCGATTCAGCCAATCAGAGTGTGCGTTATATAAGAGTTATTTTATAATATTTTCTTCTTTTCACTTTGACAAATGTTACAATTTTTGGCTGGAAAATGACGTCATCGTTTTAGAGGGAAATTGAAAACGAGGGTTATGCAGAATTTTAATAGGCGCATTTGAAAGAGCTCAGACATTGAGATTCAAAACCAAGTGAAGAGATAAAATGCAATTTTCAAAAAATTATATCTCTAGAGTGCAAAGGGCTTCATCAGTTATCTCTTCGGTTTTGAAATATATTTTTTTGAAAATTGCATTTTTTGGTAAAATAGCAAAAAATTCTAAACTTTAAAAATCATATCTTTTGATTAAATTTGACTTTGACTGTCATCTCTTCAGTTTTGAATGTATCTCAATGAGCTCTTTCAAATGCGCCTATTAAAATTCTGCATAAATCTCGTTAAATTCAATTTCGCTCCAAACTGATGACCTCATTTTCCCACCAAAAATCGTAACATTTGTGAAAGTGAAAAGAAGAAATTTTCCAACTTTCGCAAAATAACTTTAAATTGATGTAGATTCCGGAAGATCAATTCCATAAATCGATTTCTTCAAGAAATAACATTGAAAGCACTAAAAAGTGGAAACTGGTCGACCATTCAAATGAAAGCACAGTTGACGAGCAAAATTCTATCTCTTCAAAGGAGACTTACTTACATCAACTTACATCAAAGCCGCTCACAGAACCAATAAACAAATACTTTTGGCAACTTTTGACATCAATTAAAAGTTATTTTGCAAAAGTTGGAACTTTTGCTCATTCTTTAATTTTAAGTCACCAAATTTGATAGTTTTGTTAAGTTTTTTGGGATTTATTCAAAATCCCTCTGATTTTGAGATATTTTATGAAAACTGATTTCAGTGATCTTGTTTTTTGTTGCCATAGCAACGTGTCAGGGAAAAAATTGGCATCAATCAAATCTTCAATCCCTCCTTAAGGCAGCGAAATACAAGACACAAGAACCCTCAACTTGTCGCGCAACATTGTTGCGTTGCAGGGTTTTTGTGTCTCGTATTTCACCGCCTTAAAGCGTGATTCCCAGTTGGCAAACAAAACCCCTAGCGCGGCAAATTTAAATATTTTGAGTCAACACGAAGGGTTTCCAAAGCGTCGCTTGGTAAAGGCTGTCAGCTGGTCAATTTCATGAGCTAAAGTTTTTTTGCCTACACGCCTGAAACTAGGTAAGCTCGTTTGCAAATATGTTAAAATAAGTTCTCCTTTAAAACAAATGCAAGCGCAACAATAATTTTTGGGCAAGTCGAACAAAACTGATTGCTTGACATTCTTGAATTACAGACTGTGAACATGCTCTTCTTCAATGGCTTATAACTTTTCATTGAAGTATCCAATCTTTTTAATATATTCAGAAAAGTGATAGGTATCCTAAAACTTTTTAGCGGTAGGGGTAATTTGAGGCCTATTCCAGAATTCTTGAAAGAGCTAAGGTAATTACAAGAGTCCGGTGTTCAAACCAGAGTTTGGGGGTAAAATATAACAATCGACTGTACATCAATTTCTATGCAGCGAATTGGGTTCTAGATGCCTCACAGTAAACCTTATGGTACTAGAAGTCATTCAACTAAATAGGAAAAAAAATGTCATTTCTTGGACGGAGATATTTCGATTAAAAAAAAAAAGTTTTTTTAACATCGCTTGTATTTCTTAATCGTATATCTTGTTTGCCTTAAAATTGGTAGCTTTTAAGAGAATAAAGATTCCCTGTTTACGGTATAAAAAATAGCAGAAATCGGTGCAGCTTTACGTTCTGAAAATTTGAGAGAAAAATTTGTTCTTCCGCCACTATAAATACATGTACCCGTGGGCCACCTTAAGCTCTTTTTCAGGAGCAGGTCTACAATAATGCAAATGGTGGTTATCTTGGTATTACATAATTTTCTTCATACAATGTTATGTACAGTAATACAAACTAATACCCTTTTTTCGGAGCTCAGGTTTGCCCTTTTTTACTGTAGCCAACACCATATCACCACTAGCAGCAGCTGGAAGTCTGTTTAGTCTGCCTTTTATACCCTTAACGGCAATAATGTATAGGTTTTTACCACCAGTATTATCAGCACAGTTAATCACTGCACCTACTGGAAGCCCAAGGGCTATGCGGAATTTGCCTCCTGATGTACCACCACGTCCTGCAAACAAGGCAGATAAACACATAAACTGAAGAAATTAATAATTTGTGTTTCTGGGCTGTCAATATGAACAACAAAAATGGGCGCATAATATGCGCACATGGCTAGAGCCATTGTATAACTGTCCGTGAATTAAGGATATTAGTTGAGTATTAGGTTCTTACGAGGCTGACATATCCTCCGAAGAGGCTCAGTTTGCTTTTTTTCGTATTATTAGATTGTTTATCAGTAATGTTTGTTCCTTGTATGCAATCAGCGAGTGTTGTTTTCCATTTCTTGTAGTCGCTTCGCTCTGGACTAGCTCTGAATTGTGGCTAAAACATTGACCAAATAGTTCGTAAAAAACAGAAACAACTTTAATTTCATTGCACTGATCTTTAGAGACACCAAATGAAAGCTGCGAAAAATACTATTGTTCATTAAAGCAAAAGTTATTCACTCATCTCTACAAAACAAACAAACGGAAAATGGCGCAATCGTTCGCAGTCTTTCCATGAGGCACCTTATATGAGCAAATATTCGAGAGATGATTGGTTCCGAGTGTTTTCTTCATCAGTGCTGAAGACTATTCCAAACTGCTCATTGGCCCCGAAGTTTACGGAGTGTCGACTTTTGCCGAAGTTTTGCTGAGCGTGGAGTTCCTGTGGTGGTTACTCACTTACAGCACGATGACATAGTGGCTAGGGCCTCTACAAGGCTCTAGCGGAGCCACAAAAATGACCATCTTTTAAGACATCTTGAGCCAGCTATGTTTTGCCTTATTTTACCATTGGTGTGGTTAACAACTTAAATTTGTGAAAATACACTGGATAAACCCATGTGGTTTGTAACATTAGAGCTACAGTACTGTGAATGTTTGTAGCATTTTTACTTAATAGTTTCCAGTCAACCATAATGCCACAGGGAGCCCAAGCTATACTTCTGAGTGATATCTTAAAGAGGAGAAAATGATTTAAAATACAGTTGAAACCTCTCAAATGTTGTTGTGTGTTATTTATTTGATTTAAAAAAAAAACAATTTTTAAAAAGTCCCCCTCCATAGTAATAATATATGGCAAGGGTGGAAACTTCGCCTCGAAGACCCCTAAAAAAGCCTTCTAACGGCTTGACAAAAATTCAAATTTTTGAACACAAAATCACTCCGTACGGAGTTCAAAACCGCAATATCACACAAGAAAATACTTCTATTACCTTGTCAATGTCAACAGCCTGCAAAAACAAACTTTTTGTAGGTGAAATACTCGCTGAAAGGTCCCTAGCGAACCAAGCTCCTCATGCGTGTCGAGTGTAAGTAGGTCGAGACTGTGCAAAAGACAAACCTTCAGGGGTAGAGTGGGGTCGCGCTATATCAGAAAAACAAAACAATGCAAGCAACAGGGAAAACCCACTCACACGACACTATCAATCGTCATTACTGGTGCAAGAAAAAGTTTTTTTTCAGCAAAAAGCTAGCTGTTGTTTTGTTTTTCTGATAAAATAGCATGACCCCACTCTACCCCTGAAGGTTTGTCTTTTGCACGGTCGCGACCTACTTACACTCGACACGCATGAGGAACTTGGTTCACTAGGGACCTTTCAGCGAGTTTTTCACCTACAAAAAGTTTGTTGTTGCAGGCCGTTGACATTAACAAGGTAAAAGAAGTATTTCCTTGTGTGATGTTGCGGTTTTGAACTCCGTACGGAGTGATTTTGTGTTCAAAAATTTGAATTTTTGTCGAGCCGTTAGAAGGCTTTTTTAGGGGTCTTCGAGGCGAAGTTTCCACCCTTGCCATATATTATTACTATGGAGGGGGACTTTTTAAAAATCGTTTTTTAGATCAAATAAATAACACACAACAACATTTGAGAGGTTTCAACTGTATTTTAAATCATTTTCTCCTCTTTAAGATATCACTCAGAAGTATAGCCTGGGCTCCCTGTGATAATGCTAAGTTTTTTTAGTTGTTGTAATTTTTTGATAAATGTAACAATAATAGAGAGATTAAGCATTATGCACAATGTGAAATGTTAGACTTGCCTAAGTCTCACTCATATGCACATATGTGCGTTACAGAACAAGACTTTTTAGGGATGGAAAATGTCAGAATATATCAGATGAATAACTAAATTTATGAAGTGAAGGACTAAATGAGGACAGCAAAACAAAGTCCCTAAGCTTGAAAACATAAGTTTCAAGTATCACAGTAAGTTCCAGATTGTCATTATTTCAAATTTATATAACTGATATATTTTGATGCTAAAGTAACTAAAGATACCAAACAGTGGGGGTTTTGAAGCACAGGGAAATTGTTGTATAAAGAAAACAACTGTCAGTGAGTTTCTATAACTAATCAGTGTTCTCTATGTAAAGCATGCATACTAATAGTCCTTCAAATTATAAAGCAAATAGAGGTGTCAGTGACGCCATTTACTCAACTCATGGCTCATAGATTTTGCTCCATAGATTTCTTTGTAATTTGTTCATGAAAATATCTCATTATAAAATAACTAAGATACTACGTGCATTCTGATTGGTTGAAGAGCATGTTTATGTGAAGCTATATAAACACAAAATTTTGTGACATCATGACCTTTGTCTAGAGCAAAGTTTGTAAACAAAATATGGTTTAAAAATGTAAGAACACAATAACGGGCAACTTTCACCAAACATTTGTTCAAGAAAAAATCGACCAAGTGAGAGCAAACTTGATTTTCCTTTGATTTCTTTACCCTTTTTCAAGCAAAACCCTGAGAACTCATTGCCACTCAAGCTCATTACAATCAATTGCAAAAAAACGTTTTTCCGTATTTAAATTGAACCTAATACTTTAGAAACAAAATAGAAAACACAAAAACACTGCTGATAAAAAGACAAGAGGAAGTGTTTGTCAATTTATGAAACCAAAATCTTCTAGCCCGAAAGGAACAGAAATTGGAAATAAAAATAACATTTTCAAAACTTAAATTGTTTTATTTAATAGCCCTAAATCATATTTACCATAAATGCAAGGCATTAATAGTAAAAAGAAAAAATATGTAGATAACAGTATTGAAAAGTTAAGTCCAGTTCATTCATCTCCAAAGATTGTTTTTCGTATCAATGAGACAACAAAAATAGAGCTTGACAAAAAATCACTACTAGACTGTAAAATTTGGGCACTAACCAACTTATGCAAGCAGAATTCAGTCTTATCCAGATAGCCAGGCATCACAAAGCTCCATAAACAGCAATTTTCCTCAGGCAAAATCACCTGGTCAGCTCGCCAAGTTACACTCATGACTTGGTTACTTTTTGTTTATCACAGGTCCAAGAATTACAGTATCATAAGTTTTTATCCGTTTTCAATTGCCTTGTTGTCTCAGAACTTTTAGAAACAAATAGGGAGTTATTTTGCCTTTAGAAAGTGGTGCTTTTCTTTCTTTTTTTTTTTTGTGAAAGTTTCTCCTGAATTTTTGAGCTCAATGATCAACTGTACAATGACAACGCTGAATGGACAGTTTTTCTTTTTGAGAACGTAGGGAGAATTTCTTGAGTGATATCCAACAAAAACAAGATTTTCACTATTTTCTCTTCATGTATTTTATAAAACAAATATAAAACTTATTTCCATGTTTACATAGTCTGATATAAACACTTGGGAAAGTTTGGGAGAAGTTTTGAGCATTGCATAAAACCTCACCTACAGCTCGGTTTTATACCATGAGGTATATACCTATTTCAAATAAAAGGCACCTGAAAGGTGCATGTATCTACTGCATAAGTGTTATAGAAGTATTTTTTGACAATGTGAAAGGCATTGAAAAGAAAAACACGAAGAGTCATGAAATATTTTATGGAGTTGAACAGGGCAGTTTGTTATTACCTCAAATTAAATGTATTTCAGAAATGTTCGGAAAAACTTGGTAAGTGATATTTTTAACAATGTTTTTATGTCCATCAATAGAGACAGCTTTCATAGACAGTGTCATAGGTTTTGTAAAAGGAATGAGCTTTTATCAAGTATTTTTAAATTCGTAAAACAGAAAAAGAATTACCATAGCTGGAAAGAGCATGTTAAAATTAGCAAGACAGTGAAGTTTCAAGGATTTAAGGGTGTACTGACATATAAAAATGGCCCGTTGCTAGGGAAATTTGAAAATGCTCTAAAATGACACCAAATTATCATAAACAGGGGTCAAACTGTTTTTGGACAGTCAAATTGTTTTTGGACTGAGATTAATAACCAACTTTGCCTGTCAAAGTTGCTTATTAACCCTTTCACCGTATGATTCCCAGCCTCAAAATTTTCCCAGCCGTATGAAAACCAGCTGATTTTTTAGAAATTTGACCTCGTTCATTGAAACCAAATTTAAGTCAGGAAGGAGTCATTTTGATTTAAGGTAAACCCATATTTAAATTAAAGCTAATGAATTGAAGTTTTCAAATTTGCTATTTGTTTGGTGGGTTTGCGCTTTCTGCATGAAATTGAGGCTGCCAAAGTTACGATTTAGAGAAAGATTGGTTTTTTGACTCAAAGCAAGCAACACAACTTGAAGTATTTCATCAAAAAGGTATTTTAATCAAAAAATTCAACTGGTCTAAGGCTCAAAACTAAAGCTAATTACTTTATGTATGATTTCAAGTCACAGAACACTAAATTTCCCATATATCTGCAACATCAATCAGTCAAATATTATAGAAACATGTTTCAGTGTTTCATAACAAAATCATATGAAAAATAAAATGGGATCTACATGGAGCAGTCACTTTTTTTCTATTCTAAAGGTGAGTTTTAAGCAACACAAATATTGTATTTGCTAGATAGAAGCAAAAAGTTTTAATAAAACACCAAAATTCTTAATTTAATCTTTGGAGTTTCTAGTCCTTCCAATATTCAACCTTTGTGTGCCAAGACTTGAAACAATTACGATCTCTGGTTATACAAAGATAAACTTGACAACCCTCACACATGATTGTGCTTTTTGTCATCTTAAATGGTACTTGCTGTTTTGGGATGGTAGGATTTGCATTCATGTAGCGACGCCTTTTTTCAACACATACTCGACATGTATGATCACACCCAGCTCCCTTGACTGGCAGATGATCACCAACCGCTTCAAGCCTATAGCTGCTTGCTAGTCGCTTCCTCCCAGGTTTTAATCTCTTCACTCTCCAATTTCCAATGAGTTGAAGAATCAGCTCTTCTCTGAAACCTGCGATGTCACGCTTTCTTTTACCAGTAGGGTGGTGATCAATAAAGAAACCCTCGATTATGTAAGAGTTAAATGCTATAAGCTCAAGAAACTTGATAACTAAACGCATGTACCATCGCATTTGTTTTCTGTTCTTTAGAATTGTAGTTATCTGGTCATTTCTATCAACACCACCCATATTCTTGTTGTAATCATCAATAATAGCATGAGCATTTACTTCAACTAACTCGTAACCCCCAGCTCTTAGCCTTTGGTTACGAATTAGGGTGGAAGCCTGGTCTGGGGAGTGGATGGATGATAGGAAATGAACAAGTTTATTGTCCTTCCAGACCAAAGCAGTAATACCATTGTAGCTTCTGGTTTCATAGCTGCCTCTTGGTCCCATTCGGCTGCTCTTAAGCGTTTTTAGTTCCTCTGGGTATCCTACTCGGTTGGACTTCACAGTCCCACAGATATATATATCACGCACCTGCAAATACATGCACAAGGCAAGGCTATGATACCAGTTATCTACATAAACAGTGTGTCCTTTGCCATGAAAGTCAGTTGTAAGGCGTGAAACTACTGCTCCAGTCTTCCCTATGGCAGAAACATCCTCATTATCTCTAGATTTCCCCAAATAAACTTCGAATCTTGAAAGGTATGCGGTTTCAGCATCACACAATTCAAAAACTTTGATGCCCCAGCGCACAGGTTTTGCCAACACACGTTGCTTGAATCCCAGTTTTCCTTTATAGGGAATCATACATTCATCGATTGAAAGTGCTTTACTGCAATTGAAATTAGCCTTGAATGTTGCTTGTAATTCTTCAACAAGAGGTCGAATTTTAATTAGCTTATCATTAGATAATTCATCTCTGGAAATATCATCTCTGACTTGACATAACTTTATTAAATCCTGGAACTTCAAAAAACCATTTTGTCTCATCAGATCGAAAATAGTTCTCATATCGGGGAAGAATTACGTCTTTATTCATCGTGAGCAATAACGCAAAATATACCTTTAGTTCTCTGATATCAGTAACTGGATGGAATGGCGTGCGATGCTTTTGTGGCTCTGCTTGCTTCTTTAATTCGTACCATCGATTTGTCCACATTAAGATCTTTTCCAAAAACTCATCTGATAGAAATGCTTTAAAAAGATCGATTGGTTTACCTTCCCCGGGTAGTCCATTTAATGTTGGACCACAATTGTTGTAGATAAACTTTGTAGCAGGTTTGCGTTCATAGTAAGAATGAAACCGTCTTCCGTCGTCGTCCTTTTCCCACACAATATTGTCAGGTATTTTAAAAGTAAATCCTCCAAAATCCTCCTCGTCGCTGCTGTCTCCAAATATATCTAAATCGCTCTCAGAACTATCAGAATCACTGCCAGAATCACTGTATTCTGAGGCAGAATCGCTTGAATCGGCCATTTAAATTTGAAGAGATTTAAAAATGGCGTCCAAACGCGCGCTCAACTTCACAAGCAAATTTCTCGCAAAATCAATTTAGCACAACATGGCCGAAGTCACATGATTTCAGGGTACTTTTATATTGCTTTAATTTCATTGTAAGTATCCCCCTCTAGGATAAACGATTCAGTAGTTTCCAGCTTCCCAATAAAAAACGGTTCGATTCCCGGAAAAGCGGGAAAGTACGTGCAAATACGTTTCTTTGATTCCCGGAAAACCGGGATACTACGGTGAAAGGGTTAACCAACTTTGCATGTCAAAGTTGGTTATTAAAAGGCCTAATTTCTTATTTATCTTAGTTTTAATGTAATCAAGATGATCATTCCATGTAAGATTCTTATTAATAACAATGCCTAAATAATTGAAAGAGTCAACTTCATCTAAACGTTGACCATCAATAGAAATACCTAAGAAGTCAATATTGCTTGATCGTTTACTACTACCTATTAGCATAAACTTAGATTTAGATATATTCAAAGATATACAAATTGTCCATAATACATTTCAGTCTTGGTATGCAGTATTCACTATGCAGTATGCACCAAAACCAAGGACAACCTTTTTTGAAATAGGTATATAAGCAAGGTTAATAAGAGGTATGTACTTTCATCTGGAATACAGAGAAAAGATTTTACCTACATATTAGTAGATGCTTGAAGAGTTATTCAGTGTCGCTTCAGCTAAATTTGATTGCGGCATTTTTCATAATAGTTACTGTAGGACTTTATTATCACGGTCATTGTAATATAGCCTCCTATGCTGCCGTTCCTTTGTGTCGTCACGCAAGGCTTAGCTCCCTAATACAACATGCGAACTACTGACCGTTACAATATACATTACTCAAAAACACGAATTTAAAACTCAAATTAAGTAATAGTTTAGCCCATCTCAGGATATAATCTCAGGATATATCCTGAGAAGATCATGACATTTGCTTAATTTGAGTAAATTTTTATGCTTACAATATTGAAAAAATCTTGTTTTAAGAAATCAACTTCAAGAGTGTTTGATAAGTTGCAACTAAAATTCAATATCATCCCTGTGGATAAGCCAGTTTTTCTGTTATACTAAAAATGAGTACAACGGTTGATACAAATTAAAAGAAAACCCGTCTAAATAAAAAATCTAGTGCGAGAAATTGCTAATAAGTACACGATCATACATGTAAAATTTACAGTCAAGTTCTGCTCCGATGCCTCAGTTTCTATTCCTTCGTTCATCGAATGAAAAAGGTTGCTCAAGATAATATATCATTATTGCTCTTCGTTTATTACTACCAACAATAGCTCTATGGCTCAGGTTTTTGCCGATCGAAATGGATTTTATTTGCCACTTCATCACAATCTTACCTCTCTTCGACATGTTGGTTTGGAAAGAGAAAGAGGTTATTGCGCACGCGCAAAAATCGTAGGTCGTACCCAGAGCCCCAATCTCATAGCCCACGTTCATTTCTTGATGGGTGACCTGTGTTAAAATGGCGACCGTCTTTCGATCAATTTTGATAGATTTGAGCGGGACGATTCATATCGAAAACAAGGTTATATCTGGCTCACTTGAGGCTGTTAAAAGGTAAAAATATATTTTCGAAGTAGTTTTATACTACTTGTGTACACTTAAAACTTCCAAAACTTTTTGTAGGCTTCAACAGTCTGGTCTCAAGCTTCGGTTCATCACAAACACCACAAAAGAATCCAAGCACACATTAATCAATCGATTGAATAACATAGGATTTGACATTAAAGAGGAGGAGGTCTTTACTTCTCTCTCTGCTGCTAGACAGCTAGTACAGAGAAGACGGCTGCGTCCGCTGCTTCTACTTCAAGCAGATGCTTTACGAGAGTTTGAAGGAGTTCAATGCACAAATCCCAACTGTGTTGTGGTTGGGCTGGCTCCCGATTACTTTAATTACGAACAGTTAAATACTGCATTCAGGTATGATGTGGAGTCAGCTATAAGAGGTACAATCGTTGTTATGACAATAGATTAAATGCATGTGCAGTCATAGTCAGAGTGCAGTGCAGTCATACAGAGTGCAGTGCAGTCATACAGATCGAGTGACTTTAACAACAGTTAGTGGTTACTCCACCATTAACATTTTTACCTTGTAACTATGGTGTGTTATTCCTACCAAAATTAATTCACAAACTTTGTACTGCTGCAATACATTTTGTTTAAGAAAAAAACAGCAAAATCTTGTGGTTGGTTGAAAGCCATTAATTGTCAATAAGAGTTCAGACAATGGTGTTGACGTGTTCTGCAGTGAGCGCTTGTTTCTGTTACCCCATTTGATGAAGATTTTTCACCTTTTACTACAAATAATTGTTTAACTTATCGGCACTGATGAGGTTGGGCTTGGGTGCCATAATGCTCCATGGGTATATCATTAATATGTGTATATTAAATATATTTATACTGACTGACTGACTGACTGACTGACTGACTGACTGACTGACTGACTGACTGACTGACTGACTGACTGACTGACTGACTGACTGACTGACTGACTGACTGACTGACTGACTGACTGACTGACTGACTGACTGACTGACTGACTGACTGACTGACTGACTGACTGACTGACTGACTGACTGACTGACTGACTGACTGACTGACTGACTGACTGACTGACTGACTGACTGACTGACTGACTGACTGACTGACTGACTGACTGACTGACTGACTGACTGACTGACTGACTGACTGACTGACTGACTGACTGACTGACTGACTGACTGACTGACTGACTGACTGACTGACTGACCTGACTGACTGACCTGACTGACTGACTGACTGACTGACTGACTGACTGACTGACTGACTGACTGACTGACTGACTGACTGACTGACTGACTGACTGACTGACTGACTGACTGACTGACTGACTGACTGACTGACTGACTGACTGACTGACTGACTGACTGACTGACTGACTGACTGACTGATTCATTGATTGATTCATTGATTGATTATGAGGAATGCGGTTGTCTGAGAGATATTTTTGGAGCTCTGAAATACCCAAATAAGCTAATCAAATTGACTATTAAATCATTTCAATCAAGGATGACATAAATATCTGAATATCACCTACCAGGGATTGCTGCAACCGACGACCCAAAGGCTGTCTGGTTTTCTTTGACATACAAGGATCAAGCATTGTCCAACATCATGAGAACACAACTCACCTCCCTTAGCAGGAGGCTAAATTTGAATTTATGGCCTGTTTTCCAGAGTCACAAGATTGGAGATGACCTCAAGTTACAAGAGCCCAAACCACCCCTTATTAGTCAACAATCTGTAGTATATTTATTCGAATGTGGTCAGTGTGATGCTGACTAAAAATCAGCAACAAAAATTTCCAACAACTCTAGATAAAATTCCAAGTTCAACAATGCAAATCATTTTTTGTTTGTACTGTTTATAGACCGCCGAACACTACATTGGCCTTCAGTGACAGTTTGTCACAAAGCCTTGTGGACATGTTACTGCTTGGTAATTATGACATTATGATACTTGGTGATCTAAATAGCAACCTTATCACTGGTACAGCTGATAGCCAAACTCTGATAGACGTTTGTTCTACCTTCAACCTGACCCAACTGGTGAAGCAACCAACTAGAATTAGTAAAACTAGCTGCTCGCTAATTGACGTAGTCATGACTACTAATCCTGTGCTGGTGGATTCTTGTTCAGTTTTAGCATCCTCAATAAGTGATCACAGTCTAGTTGAAGTTACATTAAAGATAAAACGTCCTAAAGTCAAACCAAATTATATGTTACCATAAGGATGGTCGGCCAATGCTTGGCCAAAGCTACTCTATTCCACAGGAAGCCCAGCATGTGAAATCATTTATTTGTTGGGTTTTAATTTGATCAATGCTTCACAATGTTGGACATTGCACAGAGTACCCAGCACAGAAGATTGTTTTACAATTGAAGGGGTGAAAATGAAAGTGTTGTTTTTTTTGACAAAATTTACATTTTTTTCCAAGAGAATTTTGTCAAAAAACAAGCAAAATTAAAAGTCACTTACAAATAGGTCACAAGTTTTGATTTTCACCTGATGTACAACTTGATGACAGAGTTGAAGTGGAATTTGTGTATCTATTATTTGAAGACAGTATAAACAATTTGATTCCTTTTTGCATAATCTAGACATCAAAATCTATTGCAGCAGTGCAAAATTTGTGTGCTAATTTTGGTAGCAGTAGCACTGCCACCTGATGTGTAATTACAGGGCTTTAGAAATTGTAGACTAGCTAATATACCTTTTGCAGATTGCTTCTTGAGGGTCATCCACTCATTGCAATACACAAAGGAAGGTATTACAGACGAGGAGATGGCCTAGCCCTTGGGCCAGGACCATTTGTGTCTGCATTAGAATACTCATCAGATTCAAAAGCTGAAGTTGTGGGCAAACCTATGCCTGGTTTTTTTCAACAAGTTCTTGATAACATGGATGGTGATGCTGATTCAACTGTGATGATTGGTGACGTAAGTTTTTTACTTGAAAGATGATCTGCATATTATATATATATATTTTTAACAACATATGATATATGGCTGCATGCATGGTCTTCACTGATTCATGCATAATAGTGGTAATCAGTTATATGATATTTGAAACCAAATAGAGCCTTAGATATTGATAAAGCCTCAAACCCATGACTGTAATTTATTCTGATACCAGTGAAGTGCTAAGGTCTTTTCATAATAATTATTAGTTGGCACTATGTAATAAAATTGCATGTGTTTTTGTATTTAGAGGTTACAGCGAAAATCGTTGCATCACAACCTCGAAAGTCGGTAAGATTTTGGTCTTTTCTGATCCGTCCATCATTCTTGGGGGTGGAGCTTTTATGATCTCGTTCAGTGATTGGTTAATTTGAAAAAAGCTCCGCCCCCAAACTGATTGACAGCTCAGAAAAACCCAAAATCAAAACAAAATTTGTAATTTACTGGTCGCGATGCAACGATTTTGGCTGTAATGCACGCAGTGAGTGAATTATCGGGATTTACCTTCATGAGTTTGCTAACAATGAATGAGAAATTTTAAATACTGCATGAGGCATTAGCCGAGTATAAGAAAATTTTGAGTTCATTGTTAGTGAATGAGTGAATGTAAATCACGATAATTCACGAGCAAAGAGTGTGTGAACCTTTTTATTAAATCAATTTGAATACTGCAGAAGCAGGCTAACACTCGCTGTCAGTCGACATCTAAGATCATTAGAAATAACTCACGTCACTAAAAATAGTAATTCAAAATTAGTATAAAAGCATTTGGTAATTTTAACAATACAAAATAAACTTTTCAAAAGAAAGCTACACTGGAAAATTACTGTGATACAAGAACTTTAGTAAGATTCATTGTTAAAAGATAGTAAACAGAATAGTTCTCAGAAATTAATCCACTCATGTTTACAACTTGTTTGGTAAAATTGAAATCATCATATATTCGAGAACTACTTTTTTGGGTTATTGTTAGAGTGCATGCACTTACTCTGTGAAACAAACACTACTAATTACTACTAAATAGTGTTGATTGGACAATAGGAAACAAAGGAATTACCATAATTTAGCACTATTTTGTACTATTTTATATGTTTCACGGATTAAGTGCGTGCACTCTAAAAGTGATTTAGCACTGAGTCCTAGAACTCTGTTAGTGAAAAGTCTAGTAAATTATCGCTGGAGTTTTGCATATTGGTTTAAACTGGTGACTTACGGTTGATATTACCTCGAATGCCTTTTGGAAACGTTTGGGGAAAAAACTTGGTAAGTGATATTTTTAACAATGTTTTTACGTCCACCAATAGAGACAGCTTTCATAGACAGTATCATAGGTTTTGTAAAAGGAGTTGCTAGTGTTTGTTTGGCCTTGCAATCAAGGTCCACATGTTTGAGCTTGTTTACTGTTGCTAAAGGGATTTGGACGAACACTTCAATATTGTATTACTTTCACTCAAAAATGACCTCAAAATTGAATAATGATTTAAATATTCTCCATAAGAATAACCTGACCCATTCTATTAAAGCTGAGCCTTAACAGTGGGCATAAAAACATTGTTAAGGACGGGGGCCACAATTTCCAGCGCGCACTGTGTTCTGCGCATTTGACTCAACGAGCGCGCGCGCGACGTCACACAATTTTGAATAACAAACGTTTTTTCGAAGATCAGTGTTTCACACAAAACCATCGGTGAAAACAAACTAGTTTTAACGAATTTTGGAGAAGAAAATTCTGATTTTGAGAAGAAAAACACACGGCTTCTTCATATTCTAAAATTAAATTCATTCTGGATAATTAAAAGCGCATAAAAAATGGTTTTTTTGACCACCTGGGACTAACGAATGCCGTCGCCGCCATCTTGAAAATGTCCCATAATGCATTGTATTTACTTGCCACTCTCTAGGGAGGGCTGGGGATTTTGTGGTTATTTAGGGCAAATTCTAATACGTTTTGTGCGTTTATCAGACAATAACTTTTTAAATTCGCAGGGATACCCCATAAATTTATTTTCTCATTTGCTTTTAGATTAACTAAGCTATACATATTCAAAAAATGGTGCCAAAAAAAATTGATTCGCGATATATTTTTCTCTGAAATAGCGTTTGACTTCCGGTTTCCAAAGAATTAAAAACAGGCCAAAAAATCGAAAAAAACGCGAACAAATAATTTCAATAATATCGCTTTTTGCTTTCATTTTGAAGTATTCGATCTTTAGAAGCTTTTATTTCTTTCGTTGTACTTCTTTATGCATTAACATCGGATAAAATGATATTATATTAAAAATTCGAAAAATCGCTGGTCAGCGGTTATTGGCTACAATTAGCATTAATTATCTCCGTTAAATGCATGGATACCCCCCAGTTTTTTTCCATAAATCAAAAACCTTCTAAAACGTCTACAAGAAAAACGTAGAGAAATTGAATTAAAATTAGGTCTCAATTAGTGGCCCCCGTCCTTAAAAACATCACTTACCAAGATTTTTGGCTTGAATTCCTGTCAAACCTGTCAACAGTCGTCAGTCACATGGAACTTCGTGCTCACTTCGTGCTTGTTAGTTACTTGCAAGAGACCATAATACTAGTATTATGGTCTCTTGTTACTTGTCCATGATTTTTCCTGAATGTTTCCGGCGTCGGCTCCCTGGAAGATGGCGGCGTTAAGACGTTTTTGTAATGTTCAGCATAGTCTTGGATTTAAACCTGTCATGCAGGTCCTTTTCATCGTTTTGCTAAAGGTACTTTGGCTCCGAAATGTCAGAGAAGAGCACAGTATTACTGATTTTTACCTCCAGTCGGCAAAGATTTATCAACAAGACGCATAGCTGCGACTGAACTCGGGCTTCTTTAGAGAAGCATAGTTATTGAACGCGTACCTGATTCAGATACATTGTAAGCTCCACATCTTTTCAACCAGAGTCGCGCAGACTGCACTATGTAAACTGGCGCGCTATTGTTGGTTTGATGGACTTCAGTATTTTGATAACAGTTACTTTATCACGGCGACGAACAAATATTTTCATTTTTTATCTTCGTGGTCGTAATCTACCTCACAAGATAGTTTCATTGATATCAATTCATTTTGTCCGCATTTTTGTTGTTGCCTTAGATTCAAAACTGCAAATCTGAAATTTTAGAGTGAGCGCACTTCTAACCCGTGAAATAGTTAGTAGACTGCTAGTTACTAGGTCTTAGTTCCATTGTTTTCTTTTGTGCCTATTGAACTATTACACACTATTATAGCATAGCTACAATCTCACGCGCGCTCTGATTGACCAGAAAGCTATGAACTATTTGCCCATGGGCTGCAGTGCGCGCGCACTATCTTCGTCATCGTCTTTTTCAAATCGTTCATTTTTAAGATGGCGACACATATAACGCGCGCTCTGATTGGTTGAAAAAACTATGAACTATTTCCCCATGGACTGCACGGCTCCGTTTTTAACGTTCTAGGCTCTGTTATAAATCAATTAGACAACAGAAAGCCGCAATTAGACAACAGAAAGCCGCTTGCCCATTGCGTTATAGACGCACTTGAGAAAATATAAAGAACTCTTAACAGACTAGAGTCGCACTCGGCTACGCCTCGTGGCACTCTTACGTTTGTTAATCGTTCTTTATATTTTCTCTCGTGCGTCTATAACGCCATGGGCGCGCGGTTTTCTGTTGTCTAATTGATATGCAATCCGCCTATAAAGCTTATCATAGTACTGAAACTGCTCTTCTTCGCGTCAAGAATGATATCCTTCAATTCCTCGATAATCGCTCTTGTGTTGCTCTACTGCTGCTTGACTTATCCGCTGCTTTTGACACAGTAGACCATGAAATACTTCTTCATCGTCTTCAATCTAGGTTTGGTATATGTGGAAATGCTCTTGCCTGGTTTAAATCCTACCTCTCTGACCGATCCCAATTTGTATCCATTGATGGCCATTCCTCTGAAACGCTTCCGCTTGACTGTGGTGTTCCCCAGGGTTCTATACTTGGTCCCATTTTGTATCTACTTTACATCTCACCTGTAGCTGACATCCTGCGAAAACATAACATGTCCTTTCACCTCTACGCTGATGACACCCAATTGTATATGTCCTTTACTTGTGATGATGATTCTTCTCATGATCAAGCATTGAAACAAATTGAGAACTGCCTAACCGAAATTGATGATTGGATGACTTTAAACAAACTGAAACTTAACAAAGACAAGACTAAACTCCTTATTCTTGCTAGTAAGAGCAATCTGCAGTCCTCCCATCCTGTTCTTCACTTTGGCCCTGATGTTATATCTCCGTCTCCTCAAGAACGTAATATTGGTGTTATTTTTGACTCAACTTTGTCCATGATTCCTCACGTAAACAGTGTTGTCAAGTCTGCCTATTATCATCTCAGAAACATCTCTAAAATACGAAAATACCTTTCTGTAGACTCTACTGAAAAACTTGTTCATGCATTTGTTACTTGTAAACTGGATCACTGTAATTCTATTCTCTTTGGCCTACCGAAACATGTCACTGACAAGCTTCAACTTGTACAAAATTCTTCTGCGCGTCTGGTGACTTTGGCAAGAAAACATGATCACATCACTCCAATACTTAAAGACTTACACTGGCTTCCTGTTGATTACCGAATTCAATTTAAAATATTATTGTTGACTTTCAAAGCACTTCATGGTCTCTCTCCCACTTACCTTCAAGATCTCATCTCTGTCCGCAAACCTCCAAGAAACCTACGCTCATCTTCCCATTTGCTGCTGTCTTCCAAGTCTTATAATCTTAAATCATATGGCCTTCGCTCCTTCTCCGTTGCTGCACCTCTTCTTTGGAACTCCTTATCGTCGTCTCTGAGAGATTTACATGACATTTCCTCTTTCAAATCGAATTTAAAAACTCATTTGTTTAAATCTGCATTTAATTTGTAATTCTAGTTTTAATTTTATCATTTTTGTGTTAAAGCGCTTAGAACTTTTGTATAAGCGCTATACAAGAACTTTATATTATTATATTATTATTATTATAAACATTCAGTGTTTCACGGATTAAGTGCGCTCACTCTCCAGCCAAAAATTTCTTAATAAGAAAATTTTAAAATACAAAATAAGAGTAATCTGGGTCGCTCATGATCTATTATAGGATATTTAATGTTTTCACAATAATCAATCTATAGAAAAGGATATACTTAGTTACAAATAGCATTTATAATAGAAATCTAAGGTCGTGTAATACATTTTAAATAGGAATCCTTGATGATAAGGACTTGCTTTGTTTTTACATACATATTTCGATACTAAGAATCGAGTGTTCTTATCGTTACATGACGAACACCGGAACTCGTTTAAAAGTCGAGTGTTTGTTATCGTAAAAACACTGTTAGGCCCAGTTCAGACGTCGAACTTTTGCCGCGTCGAATCTAATAGCATCAAAGAAGGCCGTCTAATTATCCATTTTTTATGTTTTCAATGCATTCGACGCGGCAAAAGTTCGACGTTTGAACTGGGCCTTACACATTAAATGAAAGGCTGTGCATGTAGCATTTATATGGTGGCCCATGGCTGCCACTACATTTTTAACCTTCTCTTGTT
The DNA here is from genome assembly GCA_029948255.1 of Telmatactis stephensoni. NCBI lineage: Eukaryota > Metazoa > Cnidaria > Anthozoa > Actiniaria > Isophelliidae > Telmatactis > Telmatactis stephensoni. Next base: position 102,212 of record JALIZF010001109.1, read on the forward strand.
TAATTTTTGTTTGATTTTCATTATTTTTTTCATTTTAAAGTGAAAATAAAAGGAAAAACAAATACATTTTGAAAATAAAATCAAAAGTAAAATGAAAATAAAATGAAAAGTAAAAGTAAAATGAAAAGTAAAAGTAAAATGAAAAATAAAATGAAAATCAAAAGTAAAATGAAAATGAAATGGAAATGGAAATGAAAATCAAAAGTAAAATTAAAATCAAAAGTAAAATCAAAATCAAAATCAAAAGTAAAATCAAAATGAAAAGTTAAAGGAAAATCAAAAGTAAAATCAAAATCAAAAGTAAAATTGAAATCAAAAGTAAAATCAAAATCAAAAGTAAAATCAAAATCAAAAGTAAAATCAAAATCAAAAGGAAAATTAAAATTAAAAGAAAAAGGAAAATGAAAGTCAAAAGTAAAATCAAAATCAAAAGTAAAATCAAAATCAAAAGTAAAATCAAAATCAAAATAAAAAGTTAAATGAAAATCAAAAGTAAAATCAAAATCAAAAGTAAAATCAAAATCAAAAGTAAAATCAAAATAAAAAGTAAAATCAAAATCAAAAGTAAAATCAAAATCAAAAGTAAAATCAAAATCAAAATCAAAAGTAAAATCAAAATCAAAAGTAAAATCAAAATCAAAAGTAAAATCAAAATCAAAAGTAAAAGTAAAATCAAAATCAAAAGTAAAATCAAAATCAAAAGTAAAATCAAAATCAAAAGTAAAATCAAAATCAAAAGTAAAAGTAAATTCACTTTAGCGACGTGGCCCATGGCTGCCACGGACCGTGGCTGCCACTACCATAGTCCTTTGCGGCTCGTGCTGTGTTAAACAAATATGGCGGACAACAGCACGGAGAAGTGAGAGGCATATCCATTCTATATTTAATCTGATTTTGCTGGATATCCCTAAAGGATGAACCTCTGAATCATTTCTAAATAAGCCACAGCAACAAGTCAGTTCAGGGTATTGGCTGCAATTGGAAATAAGCTTAACTCAAAGTTATAGCGGACGACGTCAGACTAAGCTTATTAGATAAATTTAGCTACAGAGGAAAGACAGATGGATATAAGCACAGGCTTACCATCCTCAACGTTTGTGGATCGGGTTAGTTCCCGTTTAGTGGGTTTGGGATCCCTGTGTTGTAATTCAACCCCTTGTTTGGTAGTTGAATAGCATGAGTTTAATTTTGCTTCTGAAAAGCTTTCTTTTTCTAATCGATTCTTCGAAAGTTTGTTAGAAATGGAGATTAATAGTTACTGAACACTTCTGGCTAGTTTTTTGGGGAGTTTGAGGCGTATTTACTTAGTTTGAGGCCGTTGAGTTTTGAGCTGCGTTCCCACATACAGAAAAGACAACAAGGTAGGCAACTTCGGCGACTCGAATCATCCACCGTGGCTCACAAACCACGCGAAAAATCAAACTTGCCTTCGTTGGTCGACATTCAGCGCTCGGCACGTCAAACTAGATACATCTAGCAACTACTGGAGCGAGTTTGAGAGAAATCGGTCACGAAGAACAGCCTGAAATACGGGCCCGAACTTCTTCAACTGTTGTAAATTTCGAATGTTCCGATGATCTGTACTGACCTGGAGGACCAATGGAATCCCAAGAATGTGTTTAGGTGGCGAACTCACCACTTAGCCCTCCCCTGCAGTAATACTAATAGTAATATCTCTTTTAGGATACATCAAAAGTATCAGAGATCGAAGGCTTCTCTAATAGAATTGAATAATATCTTGTCTGAATTTAACTCTGAAAGAGAAAACCTCAGCTTTGATCTTCAATACTCAGATTACTGCAGGGGAGGGCTAAGTGGTGAGTTCGCCACCTAAACACATTCTTGGGATTCCATTGGTCCTCCAGGTCAGTACAGATCATCGGAACATTCAAAATTTACAACAGTTGAAGAAGTTCGGGCCCGTATTTCAGGCTGTTCTTCGTGACCGATTTCTCTCAAACTCGCTCCAGTAGTTGCTAGATGTATCTAGTTTGACGTGCCGAGCGCTGAATGTCGACCAACGAAGGCAAGTTTGATTTTTCGCGTGGTTTGTGAGCCACGGTGGATGATTCGAGTCGCCGAAGTTGCCTACCTTGTTGTCTTTTCTGTATGTGGGAACGCAGCTCAAAACTCAACGGCCTCAAACTAAGTAAATACGCCTCAAACTCCCCAAAAAACTAGCCAGAAGTGTTCAGTAACTATTAATCTCCATTTCTAACAAACTTTCGAAGAATCGATTAGAAAAAGAAAGCTTTTCAGAAGCAAAATTAAACTCATGCTATTCAACTACCAAACAAGGGGTTGAATTACAACACAGGGATCCCAAACCCACTAAACGGGAACTAACCCGATCCACAAACGTTGAGGATGGTAAGCCTGTGGATATAAGCTAACGGTCTGGATAACTTACTTATAAAGCTATATTTGCATTATGCCGGACATATACCCGGACATATGCTGTAAACCACAAACTGTTATGGTTGAGGGCCTTTAATAGTGTCGAACTACGATCAGAAGTTGATTGGTTGCAAGTACAAACGAGTTCTAGCCAGATCTAGAAGGATTTTATCGATGCAGTTCTTCTGAGTCAACTGTACCACGGTCATCAAGCTTGAGGTTTTAGGCTGACACCACAATGGTCAATGTAACTAGACACTAATAGACTCTGCACCCATTGTTTTCTTTTGTTGCAATACAACTATTAGGCACTATTAAACAGTGACCATTAGTAATTGTTTCACAGTCCGATGAAAATCACTCTATGGCTTGCAATCTCTTTTCAGAATTATAGATCATATTTAAGACAATTTTGGGTAAAATGTATACCCTGTTAAAGACAGCAGGGCCAAAACCATACCCTATCCAGCAGCACATACCCGTATAGCAAATATATGGGAGTCCCCCCCCCCCCCCCTGGTATAGTGGACATGGAGTAAAATGGCATTTTTTTTAATGAGAGGGGGCATTAAAGGGAACTGGTATATTGGGGTAGGGATGCTCATCAAAAATGCTATGTTGAACACTGCCAGAGCCTTCTTTAGGTGGCTGTGGTCAAAGGGTTTTGCCCAGGTACCACTCAATCTTTGTTTCCAGTATGTAAGATAAAAAGTAAGGATCCTAAAAAGTACAAGCTTGTCTCTGAAAGTACCAGCTCTCTGATTTTCACACCAGCATCATAATCATAAGCAAGAAACAAAACATCCTTTATCCCCTGAGGGGTTTACCTGGCAATACAAAGACTGAGGTGTTTTCCTTTCTTCTGAAATTGTCTTTTAGTAGCTAGCATGTTTTCTTTTCAAATTGCTTGTTTTGCAAATAATTATGACGCCATGTGAACTAGACTTGAAATGTATGAGGAGCATCCCCACCATCTAAAATACAAGAGTCCCCAACCCCAAGGAATTGGGCACTATTTTGAAATGTTAATGTTATTGTTCTATTTACATTTTTGCATTTAACTAAAACATATGATTGAAACAGATGAGAATGAATTTGATGTGCTTTAATATGCTTCAACATTTAAATTATTAAGCAAGTGGCCTTGCTTGAATTAGCTGTAATGTAACAGAAATGATTATTTTGAATTTTGTACTAAGATACAACTGACAGAAGGGCAGAAGATGTGTTTGCTCTAACCTAGACTTACTTTTAACTTTTAGTACTATAAATCAATCTAAGCAAACCATCTCAGGATTCAAGATGTAAATACAGTGAGACCTCTATTAAGTGGCCACCCTTGGGCCTTGTAAAATAGCTGCTGTTAAATAGAGGTTGCCTACATATATTTTGGGAAGTTTGAAAAGTGGCCGCTGAATAGAGGGAGGGTGGTTGCTTAATAGGTGACCACCTTGATGGTCATTATTATATATAAAATTATTTTATATAAAACTTTGAATAGGAAAAATATTTTTTCACAATTGACTTTTTAAATAAATAAATAAATGCACTTCAACAATATCTTCTCTATCTGGTATTATGCCTTTGCATTTTGTTCTTGATTAGGCTCCACTTCAAGTGTGTACTTTTCAGTTTTATTCTGCACTTATCGCTTATGGATTGGTGGTGGTGTAATATGTGTTTAGACCACAGCTCAAAAATTGAGAATTGACCAAATGAAAAAAAAAGCCTACCCTCATTGGGTTAAACACATCATTTTACCAAGCCATAGTAGAGAACAAAGCTACAGTTTTACAGAGGAACGTGTTCCTAATATCACATGGTAAGATATCATCTGGCTCTTCCAGCATACCTGTCTCCATAGCAACTGTTTCCAACTGCTCAAGATTTAGTTACTGGGAAGCCTGGGAGTGGAGAAAAATGTTAAATTGACTACAATGTTGTGGTGTCAGCCTAAAACCTCAAGCTTGATGATCGTGGTACAGTTGACTCAGAAGAACTGCATCGATAAAATCCTTCTAGATCTGGCTAGAACTCGTTTGTACTTGCAACCAATCAACTTCTGATCGTAGTTCGACACTATTAAAGGCCCTCAACCATAACAGTTTGTGGTTTACAGCATATGTCCGGGTATATGTCCGGCATAATGCAAATATAGCTTTATAAGTAAGTTATCCAGACCGTTAGCTTATATCCATCTGTCTTTCCTCTGTAGCTAAATTTATCTAATAAGCTTAGTCTGACGTCGTCCGCTATAACTTTGAGTTAAGCTTATTTCCAATTGCAGCCAATACCCTGAACTGACTTGTTGCTGTGGCTTATTTAGAAATGATTCAGAGGTTCATCCTTTAGGGATATCCAGCAAAATCAGATTAAATATAGAATGGATATGCCTCTCACTTCTCCGTGCTGTTGTCCGCCATATTTGTTTAACACAGCACGAGCCGCAAAGGACTATGGTAGTGGCAGCCACGGTCCGTGGCAGCCATGGGCCACGTCGCTAAAGTGAATTTACTTTTACTTTTGATTTTGATTTTACTTTTGATTTTGATTTTACTTTTGATTTTGATTTTACTTTTGATTTTGATTTTACTTTTGATTTTGATTTTACTTTTGATTTTGATTTTACTTTTGATTTTGATTTTACTTTTGATTTTGATTTTACTTTTGACTTTCATTTTCCTTTTCCTTTTAATTTTAATTTTCCTTTTCCTTTTGATTTTGATTTAACTTTTGATTTTGATTTTACTTTTGATTTTACTTTTGATTTTGATTTTACTTTTGATTTTGATTTTACTTTTGATTTTGATTTTACTTTTGATTTTGATTTTACTTTTGATTTTAATATTACTTTTGATTTTAATTTTACTTTTGATTTTCATTTCCATTTCCATTTCATTTTACTTTTGATTTTCAATTTTTTCTAACAGTATCATCTCAACACAAACCTAGCTAACAACCATGGCATCAGACCATTTTTAATTATAATAGTATAAAACAAGGAGGCCGTACAACTATATGACAGCAATATCAAGCAATGTAAGTGCAAGCGTGAAGCATGACTCAGTATGGCAAAAATGAGCTCTTTAGATTATCATAGCCACTACTTTCAAATAAATGGCAATTAAGATTCTCTTAAGCATTTCCTACTTTATTCATATTCCAATCTGCTGAAATGTAGTTAGTGACTGATTTATTTAATTCTAGTGAGCACAAAGAAGCAAGCTTCTTGAGGACAAATCTCCAATGGTATTTTCTATTCTACAGATTATGTACATTTCAGGCTAGATTGTCACAAATTGTCAGTTGAAAATATAACAAAAGGCCCAAACAGGGCTTCTCAAATTCTTCTTGAAAGGCTATAGGCCTCCGCCCCTCGCCCCCCCCCCCCCCCCCCCCCCTTACTAGAGAGGTTAATCTTGTTGGTTTGTATAGCTTCAGTGTGATTTATTAGTTATCCATCTGTCAGTCTGGATTGAGCATTGAGATCACACCAGAGAAAGGTCTGGCCATGAAATGTGAACTAGGAATTCCCCTGGAACAGAATAAGGCATGAAAGATTGGTTCAACTCAATAGAAATGAAAACAAAACAAAACAAACAAACAACAAACAAAAAACAAACCAAAAAAAAAAGAAAACAAATAAACAAACAAACAAAAAATCCAAACAGGCAAATAAAAATGTTCAAAAACATGCATACAGCATGAAGTTCCTGCAAGAAACACTTTCCTTACAGAATGAAGAAGCATGCACAACTAACAATGCCCACCCAAAAAACATAAATTCTTAACTATCCTGTGTCTTTGAAAATAGTGGTTCAAATATACACTGAATTGAAATATGGTAACCCAATTTGAATAAATTACAAATATTCTTGCTTGACTATAGCCTTGTGTATTCACAGGGAGGCTTGTCAGAAAAATACAATAGTTATTCAAATTGGCCTCCATATTTTGATTTGGCATTTAGCTCAGATAAACCCCAGAAATGCTTTAGTTCAAATTCTAGAGGCATCAAATATTGAAATTTAAAATGTTGAAATATGGCTGACCATTGGAGCAGTTCAGGAGGGTATATAAGGAATGTATGTGATTGCATACAAAATCTGGACATGGAGTGCACTAGCAGTATATATGATTCAGAATTTCCTTACTCGCAAAACTAAATTGTTTATTACAAAATTTGTCATGATTCACACTGAAATTATTAGTAGGTTTCTTTTTCGTCCAGGAGAAAGCTTCAAGAAGGCATTTATAAAACACCAGACACCTCACTTTCAAGTCAAAATCTCGAGCTTCAAAGCCACAGACTCTTGAAGCATCCATGTTTACGTTTTGGATACACCAAAAACTACAATTTAAAGCTGGGGCATACATCAGTTCGGAGTGAAAGTTAGCTAGGCAAAAATCAAAACGACACGAAAACGATGGAAGGAAAGAACGTGCCTTCGAAATTAAGTGATCGTTAGCATCTTATAATTCCGCCCAAAAAATAGTTACGTACACAACACTGGCAAAATTACTAGAAGATATAAATGCTACATACAATAAAGACTTACCTTCAGCTGGAAAAACTTCCGAAGCAGCGAAAAATTCCTCCTTTTTAGTGCCTTTCAGGGCGTGTTTACAAAATCTCCGCATCCTTCCGACACAGGGTCTTTATAGAAACCCAATAAATATACCGTCTCTTTCATCAATTTCCAACTAAAAACTCACCGAAAAGTCCATTATGGACCAAATAACTGAACAACGAAAACCAACTTAAAAAACTACTTCTCAAAACAAGTGAAAATGCACTTTTTTTACCGCCCATTTCAATGCCTTCTCCTTCAGTCTCGCATGTTCAAAGCCTCGATTTCATGACACTTGACCGAGTGAAAACTCGCGTCTCGGAGACTAGAACCTAATGTCCACTTTTTGATTCAACGAAACAGCCGTGCTGTGTGTCCATGAAAAATCAACTCGATACACCGATTCGAAATATGGCGACAAATTTGAAATAATATAAAAATTAGGTACTACCTAATAGCGGAGCTCCCATTTAAATATAATAATAATTTTAAATACTTTGTTTTATTTTGACGTTTTTGATTCAAATGAATTGGGCTTGCTGTGGTAATAGGCAAACAAATATTGCATTTTGTTGTAAAAGTTGAAATAAAGACTATAGATCAAGCTTTATTTCTTGCCCTTCAGTCTCCTGAGAATTATAAGGCTTTCAACTCAGTGACCATAGTGATATTTATTCAGATATTTGTGTCAGATTTTATAATTGACTTAGTAGTAGTGCTTCATAATTCTCAGAAATAGGATGCAAAAATCCCTCAAACTGATTTCATTCACATAAATACTGAACCTAATTCAACATCCTTCAATTAAACAATTAGACATTGCAGAAAATTATATTTAGATTTTTCTGTCTTGACAGTATTGTGGCATCTTGTTTTTTTTTTTATTATGTAGAGTAGAATGACACTGATAAATAGTTGTCTTTACACGAAACAAGAATTCTCTCTTCCAGGTTACACTAATCATGACTTTAGATGAAATTGTAAAACAACTCAAAACAACTACTACCTAAAAGCAAAGCTCCAATTTCAATTTTAATTTTTTTATGTTCTTGATTCAAATGAATTGGGCTTCCTGTGGTAATTGAAAAAGTTGAAATGAAGATTATTTAAAAAGCATTTTTAAAATAAGTTTTGGTTTTGGTTTGTATATTGTATGGGCTTGTATGCTCAGTGACCTTTATTACAGTAAATTTTAATATTCAGATTCACTGTCAGATTTCATAACTGACTTTGTAAGGGTTCATAATTTTCAGAAATAGAAAGCAAAATCTCCAAAACATTTTTTTAAATTGATACAAGTAATTAAACCTTTTCAACATCCTGAATATTACAGAACAACATATATTGATTTGTCTGTCTTCACTATATTTGTGACATCTTGTTTTTTGTGGTTGTTGTTGTTATTTTGTTTTGTTATTTAATGTAGAAAAGAATGACACACTAGCTAGGCGAATACTTGTCTCCCACTTTTCTCTTCCAGATTACACTGATAATACAATTTAAAGTGATTATAAAAACAGCTAATTGAAATAACAAGAAAACAAGGAATTAAGCATTTTCAGTCTGTATTTAAGGCTTCACAGGGCTCACTGAGCAACTTCATCCAGATGAATAAAGTATAAAAACAATTCTAGTTTGCATGGCAAAATTCCTTCTTTTTTCCTGTCAATTGTTTCATTAAATTCCAGACCAAAACTTGAGCTGTATTTACACATTAGTGGGGTTGAAATAAGTTCAAAATCAATTTTTTTTACTAATTTTATTATTATTAGAACTAGTGCAAAAAGTTCACCGTAAACAGGCAAAATGTCGTTGTACATTTCATGTAACTTAAGGCTTGATCGAGTGTTTCTTTAAACTTGGCCACAGTTCAACGTGCATAAAAGGTTTTTTTTAAGTCATCAATCCCAAATCAAAGATAAAAGACCAAATATAGGTACAAGAGACTTTTTGATATCATTTTCTGGCCAGGGTCTTTACCTTGAAGTGCTTTCCTTGTTGTCTTTTCGAAGCATACTGGTCGTTGTTTCACGCTCAATGCAGACGATTCTTGATTTATTTCCAACTTTGGCTAGATTTTTAAGCAGCTTTACTGAAGGCATCTTCACGAAACGAAGAATACACGATCCTCAATGACTTATTCATTATGAGGAATTTTTTTAAACTACGAATCCAACTAAAAAGTCGTCCAACTTTGAAAATATCCTCTGTGTCTTTCGTCTTTCGAGCAGTTTTTGAAACGACACCAGGCCCGAAAAAAATTCAAACGTACGGTTTTTTTCGCTTTAACCTGTCAAGATTGGCACAGATTAATGTTCATCAAAATCGCTAAATTTTTACGAGGTTTCGAGAATACTATTTTTAAGCTTTGCAAGTTAAAACTTGTAAATTTTCAGTTTTCAAAGTGTCAGCGCGCGTCAAGTTGGCGCCAAAAAGCAATCTGCCAATCAGCATCGCGAATGGGCACGACGGACGGACGGACGGACGACGGAAGTGACGTATACTCAAGCCATGAAAAATCAACTCGATGGGTTACCATTTTTTCTAAAGTATGGTGCTCCGCTCCACGGACTTGCCCGCGCGGGAGCTCCGCTATAAAAATTAGGTACTACCTAATAGCGGAGCTCCCATTTAAATATAATAATAATTTTAAATACTTTGTTTTATTTTGACATTTTTGATTCAAATGAATTGGGCTTGCTGTGGTAATAGGCAAACAAAGATTGCATTTTGTTGTAAAAGTTGAAATAAAGACTATAGATCAAGCTTTATTTCTTGCCCTTCAGTCTCCTGAGAATTATAAGGCTTTCAACTCAGTGACCATAGTGATATTTATTCAGATATTTGTGTCAGATTTTATAATTGACTTAGTAGTAAGTGCTTCATAATTCTCAGAAATAGGATGCAAAAATCCCTCAAACTGATTTCATTCACATAAATACTGAACCTAATTCAACATCCTTCAATTAAACAATTAGACATTGCAGAAAATTATATTTAGATTTTTCTGTCTTGACAGTATTGTGGCATCTTGTTTTTTTTTTTTTTTTTGTATTATGTAGAGTAGAATGACACTGATAAATAGTTGTCTTTACACGAAACAAGAATTCTCTCTTCCAGGTTACACTAATCATGACTTTAGATGAAATTGTAAAACAACTCAAAACAACTACTACCTAAAAGCAAAGCTCCAATTTCAATTTTAATTTTTTTATGTTCTTGATTCAAATGAATTGGGCTTCCTGTGGTAATTGAAAAAGTTGAAATGAAGATTATTTAAAAAGCATTTTTAAAATAAGTTTTGGTTTTGGTTTGTATATTGTATGGGCTTGTATGCTCAGTGACCTTTGTTACAGTAAATTTTAATATTCAGATTCACTGTCAGATTTCATAACTGACTTTGTAAGGGTTCATAATTTTCAGAAATAGAAAGCAAAATCTCCAAAACATTTTTTTAAATTGATACAAGTAATTAAACCTTTTTGACATCCTGAATATTACAGAACAACATATATTGACTATATTGATTTGTCTGTCTTCACTATATTTGTGACATCTTGTTTTTTTGTGGTTGTTGTTGTTGTTGTTGTTTTGTTTTGTTATTTAATGTAGAATAGAATGACACACTAGTTAGGTGAATACTTGTCTCCCACTTTTCTCTTCCAGGTTACACTGATAATACAATTTAAAGTGATTATAAAAACAGCTAATTGAAATAACAAGAAAACAAGGAATTAAGCATTTTCAGTCTGTATTTAAGGCTTCACAGGGCTCACTGAGCAACTTCATCCAGATGAATAAAGTAAAACAACTCTAGTTTGCATGGCAAAATTCCTTCTTTTTTTCCTGTCAATTGTTTCATTAAATTCCAGACCAAAACTTGAGCTGTATTTACACATTAGTGAGGTTGAAATAAGTTCAAAATTAATTTTTTTTACTAATTTTATCATTATTAGAACTAGTGCAAAAAGTTCACCGTAAAACAAAATGTCGTTGTACATTTCATGTAAGGCTTGATCGAGTGTTTCTTTAAACTTGGCCACAGTTCAACGTGCATAAAAGGTTTTTTTTAAAGTCATCAATCCCAAATCAAAGATAAAAGATCAAATATAGGTACAAGAGACTTTTTGATATCATTTTCTGGCCAGGGTCTTTACCTTGAAGTGCTTTCCTTGTTGTCTTTTCGAAGCATACTGGTCCTTGTTTCACGCTCAATGCAGACGATTCTTGATTTATTTCCAACTTTGGCTAGATTTTTAAGCAGCTTTACTGAAGGCATCTTCACGAAACGAAGAATACACGATCCTCAATGACTCATTCATTATGAGGAATTTTTTTAAACTACGAATCCAACTAAAAAGTCGTTCAACTTTGAAAATATCCTCTGTGTCTTTCGTCTTTCGAGCAGTTTTTGAAACGACACCAGGCCCGAAAAAAATTCAAAATTTTTTCGCTTTAACCTGTCAAGATTGGCACAGATTAATGTCCATCAAAATCGCTAAATTTTTACGAGGTTTCGAGAATACTATTTTTAAGCTTTGCAAGTTAAAACTGCAAGGAAACTTGTAAATTTTCAGTTTTCAAAGTGTCAGCGCGCGTCAAGTTGGCGCCAAAAAGCAATCAGCCAATCAGCATCGCGATGTACACGGACGTACGGACGTATGTATGTACGGACGGACGTACAGCCGTTGGGCTCCCTGTGTGTCCATGAAAAATCAACTCGATGGGTTACCATTTTTTCTTAGGTATGGTGCTCCGCTCGCGCGGGCCTTCGGCCCGCGCGGGAGCTCCGCTATAACTATTGTTTTATACTAACTAGCCTCTCATTCATGTGAAAACGCTTTTGTGTTTCCACGTGAACACGAGGCTAGTCAGTCCAGGGTCCAGTTGTACGAAGGGTGAATAGCGCTATCCAGCGGATAAATCCTTATCCAGCGGATAAAATCTATACAAAATCTATACAGCGGATAACTCTTATCCGGTGAATAACTTTATCCAACCTTCGTACAACCGGGCCCAGAACAATAGTTATTCAAATTTGCCACCATATTTCGAATCGGTCAATGGGTTACCATTTTTTCTTACAGGCCCGTATCAGGGTTAAAATAAGTGGGGGGCCCAGTTTTATGACTTCACACATGTATCTTTTGTCACATAAAAAAATTGAACACCAGACTTAAAATGCCTGTCCACCACTGCGTATTATACTCAATTCTGACTGATTGCGGTATAAAATGTTTTGGTTTAAGATTAACAAAAATGTTAGTCATTTTCGGGGTAGTACTGCACTTTAAAAAGGATGTGCTGGCTAAGGAGTAGTTCTTATATATTGAAAATAAAAAGTTCAGGTCTGCGTTGACTTTGATGCTTGGCTGATTTGTCTTGTGTCTCTTTCAGAAAATTCGCCAAATATTTGCTTCCTGTTTTGTTTGGCACTTGCAAATGTATTAGCTGTATCCAAAAGGCTCATAGAATCTGTTTTGTCTTTATGCACGTGAAGAAACATCAAGTGATTGAGGCGGTCAGCCCCAGTTGTAGCCCGTAGGTAGGTTTTTACCCGCTTGAGGGCAGAAAAAGATCTTTCACTTACAGCATTTGTTGCTGGCATCACAAGTAAGATCTTGCCCAGTGTGCACACTTTTGAATATTCTTTTGACATTCTCAATAAACCCGTGTCTAAGTCTCACGAACGCTGGATGCGATGGGAATTTAAATTTATGCAAATTTATACGAAGCATTTGAATGGCTTACTTTCACACGCGCAAAATTTCAACAATTCGCTCGCCTAGCTGACTACTTAGATGCATTATTTTTTTATTTTTATTGATTTATTAATTGATTGATTGATTGATTGAGTAAAAATGAGTTAGAATTTTATTTTTATTTTATTTTATTTATTTTTTTCAAAAAAGTGGGGGGCCCGGGCCCCCTGGGCCCCTCCCCCTGCTACGGGCCTGTCTTAGGTATGGTGCTCCGCTCGCGCGGGCTGAAGGAGCTCTTTATTACGTCATGACGTGTTGTCACATCATAACAATGCGTCACATGGTACAAACTGACCAATTAGAAAATCAGAATTTGTACAGTGTATGAAAATTGAATAAATATAAAAATTAGGTACTACCTAATAGCGGAGTTCTCATTTAAACATACAACATACAATAATACAATAATACAATAATAGAGTAAAAATATATTATTGTATGTTGTTAAAAAATCCGTAACATGGAATTCAGTTTCATAACTAATGATGATCGCTGGAGAGCGGTCGAAATATTAAAACAAAAAAACATGTCAACAATATTTCTTCTCGTCCTTTCATTCATAATACAAATAGTATATTTTTAAAATATATAATCCATTCACTAATTTTCTTCAAGGATGTGAGGGATGATATTGGTGGTGCACAAGCAATAGGAATGAAAGGCATCCTTGTCAAGACAGGTGAAATATACCCCAAACAAATTCCCCAAACACTGAATTATTGTGATTCATAATTAATTATATAATATCTATAACTAATTAATTTGAAATAACTCTGTTTAGAGTCGAAACGTCTTAATTATGTAAAACAAAAAGTCAGATGAAAACAGAGTTATTTCAAATTAGTTATGAGTACAACTGACTGCAGCAGAATCTTTGTTACAATATAATATCTAGTCTAGGATATATTACATGGCCACAAAATGTGAGTAGAAATCTGTACCATTAAGTAGCAATAATATGTAATAATGTAATATTCTCTTCAAGTGGTATTAAGTTTTGTAAATAGAGTTTGTTTAACTGGAGGGACTATTACCAATGATACCTTCAGGACCTTGCCTGGCGTCTGCTTAATAGAGGGTGTCTGCTTAATAAGGGTTTCTTAGTTTCATGGAATATTTAGAGGTTAACACACTTAATTGAGCGAGCCGATTGAGTTGATTGGGGTTTACCTTCACAAGTTCACTAACAATGAACTCGAAATTTTCTCATACTGCACTCGGCTAATGCCTCGTGCAATATTTAAAATTTTGAGTTCATTGTTAGCAAACTCATAAAGTTAAATCCTAATAATTCATGAGAAAAGAATGTGTTAACTGTTTTATTATTCAATTTGAATACACTGCAGAAGGGGGCCGGCTATTTTGCGGGCTGCGGGTTGCAGGCCAAAATTTGCGGGTTGCAGGCTAAAAATTTGCGGGCTTGAGAAAAATGTAATCGTTTTGAATAAAACAAGCTTCCCCAGTAGTTTTAAAGTCGTAGCTGATTAGCTTGTCAAAAAGATAAGTTATATATTAAAAACAACATAAAAACCGGACATCAAAAACGCTAACATTGACAATCTGTAGTGGAGCAGGGTGAGTCAAGTTTTGAAGTCCCTGCAGTTTGCAGGTTGCGGGTTGCAGGTTGCGGGTTGCAGGTTGCCGTTATTCAAGTTGAGAACGCCAGGTAATCCGAGTACGGTTGTTGATAATCACGCCACGTGAACGTAATCCGGCGACCACAAGCTGAGACCAAGAAGTCATTCTCAGCGAATTTTGGAAAAGACGTGATGATTTTTAATGAATATCTAGTACTTTTTTCAATATTTTTTTAAACGTGCTTACATTTTATTTTGCTAACTTTCTGATGTGATGATGATTTTCGTTGGGAAACGACCCGGCGTTTTCAGACTTTCATGTCGAATGGAGAAAGAACTTAGAAGTGCCTTTGAACAGCAGTAAAATAATCCATCTTGACAAAATAAAATGTAAGCACGTTTAAAAAAGTATTGAAAAAAGTACTAAAAAAAATGCTGCAGCGAGGCTGATATACAGAGCACCAAGGTTCTGTCACATTACTCCACTTCTGAAAGAACTTCACTGGTTGAAAATTAAATTTAGAATTGACTTTAAGCTACTCCTTATTACATATAAAGCTATTAATGGGCAGGCCCCAGATTATATTAGTGATTTAATAAATTTGAAGCCCAATTCTAATTACGCTCTTCGATCAAATAATAGATTATTACTTAAGCCCTTAGGGCAAAGAACACTGCCTACCCTCGGAGACAGAGCCTTTGCCGCGGCCGCTCCATCATTATGGAATGATTTACCCATGGATATTAAGGAATCAACTAATGTTAGTATATTTAAGAGAAGATTGAAGACATACCTTTTCAAGAAGGCTTACCCAAATTAGTTAATTATCTTTTATCTTTTAATCACATTTTATTAGGGATATTAATTCATATATTATATATAGTGTTTAAGTTTATTTATTAAGAAACATTAAGGAATCAACTAATATTAGTATATTTATAGAAGAATGAAGACATACCTTCTCAAGAAGGCTTATCCAAATTAATTAATTATCTTTTATTTTTTAACATATTTTATTAGGGATATTGATTCATATATTATAGTGTTCAAGTCTGTTTTATTAAGGAATATTAAGGAATCAATTAATGTTGTAGTATATCTAAGTGAAGATTGAAGATATACCTTTTCAAGAAGGATTATCCAAATTAATTACTTATCTTTTATTTTTAATCACATTTTATTAGGGATATTGATTTATTTGTTATAGTATTCAAGTTTATTTTATTAAGATATTTATTGTTATTAGGAATTTTAATATGATTATTCTATTATTTGTTTTATTTTATAGCGCAATTGAAAACTGCAGTGTTGAATTTGCGCTTTATAAATAAATAATAATAATAATAATAATAATACTAGATATTCATTAAAAATCATCACGTCTTTTCCAAAATTCGCTGAGAATGACTTCTTGGTCTCAGCTTGTGGTCGCCGGATTACGTTCACGTGGCGTGATTATCAACAACCATGCTCGGATTACCTGGCGTTCTCAACTTGAATAACGGCATTCATCATGGAGTCTTTATGACTAAGGTCGAGGTGAATCGAAGTACGAAATAAATACATTTGAAAGCATCAAGGCATTGAAAAAAGAAAATATTTACCACTATTTCATCATCATACGGGTTTAGTTTTACCACGGATCGATCGAACTACGGTAACTCCATTCATAATTCAGAAGTGCTAATAAACCAAACATCAATCTCTCAAGGTGAAAAGCTTTAATATTATTAATAATGTGGATTCTTTATATTCCAACCTGCAACCTGCAACCTGCAACCCGCAACCTGCAACCTGCAACCTGCAGTTTACACCATCCGGTTTTTCAGGCCCGTAGGCTGCATTCTGAATGGAGCTGAATGGGGATTCATTTCGGAATCAGGGTGGATCAATTTTCTGTAAAGAATAAAGCTCTTGCTCTTCTGAGAGCAAGCAGAACATTTTCAGAAACCATTTACAATAACGATATTATGCGAGCGTGAAGCGTGAGCCACTCGTCAAAGTAAGGCATGAAAGTAACTCAAAAGTACTACATTTCTGATTCAGTAAATGAGTAGTTAGCATATATAACTAGTTTCGGATTTTGTAATATCAGTACATTTTAATTTGCGAGCGCGAAGCGCGAGCCGCTCAGCGATAGGCAGTAAAGTAGTAACTCAGAAATGTTCTATTCTGTTTCCCTTACTTAAAAATAACTGATAAAAGCTCATTGGTATGATGTTTTTGAATGCCCCCCCATTTTGACATTGATTCTTCTACATGTGCCCCCCCCTCTATAGGCCTGATTTTTTTGAATGCCCCCCCCCCCAGATTTCCACCGCCCCCCTCTCCCTGATAAAAAATGAATGGTCCCTAAACACACCATTCATTTTGGTCTTGACTTAATTGATACTAAGCTGCTTTGAACTACAACAATTTTTAAATTAATAGTACATGTATATAATGAGGTACTGCTTTGTTTTTCAGGCAAGTATAGAGAAGGTGATGAGAAGAATCTGACACACCCTCCCTTTGCTGTATGTGATAACTTTGCATCAGCTGTCAGCTATTTATTGTCACTTTAATGACAAATTTAAAAGGACTATCAGATAGCAAGTACATATCAAAACTTATTTTATACAGTCATGTAGCAAAGCCTTTCACCTTGTCTACAATGAAAGTGTATATATATGTGTATATATGTGTGAGAGCTGAAGTGCAGTTCAAGCTTGGAGATTTAACTCACCATCAAGCACAGATCAAAACAGTGATGACATCATGTGTAAGTGGAGCTTGTTCTTTGTTTGTACAAATGCCTTTGCTGTTGTTGTTTATTCAGATTATAGGGAAATATAATCTGAATAAACAACAATCAAAATAATAATATAGGGAAGCAAAGATGGCTTAGTGGTGAGAATTTAGGGAGATATTCATCCACATTGAAACCTAATAACTACTGAATTACAAGGATGCATGGGGCTAATTTACATGGTCAGGTTGAAGGCTTGTAAATGGTACACTATAGTCCTACCATACAACCTATGTCTGACCATAGAGCACAGCTCAAGATCAAAACACCCTTGCCACCCATTGTATTAGAGAGCTTAAATTAGTACAACAGCAACACTGATGTCAGACTACATCAGGGAACAATAGATTAATTAAGAAGAATAAAGCTGACACGTGGCATGTTTAGTAAATAAATTGATTTCAACCATCTCTGGCCAATAGGCCTTTTCAGCTTCGTATGCAAATTACCCATTTCAAACCACATGACATTCCCTTGAGAATTGTTCTATTATGATGAACATGATAAAGTATTAACACATTAAAGAATTAAATCCCAACAGTAACATCACAATTGGTCTGAAATGGGAAAACAAACAACGAAGCTGAAAAGGTCTATTGACAATGGCAAACTCGAAAGTTTTGGTTCCTTCTGCATGTACCAGTTGTAATTCAATACAGAAACAAGACTTCAAGTTATACAACAGAACAATGCTAATTAACCAAGAACAAAAGCCTGAACAAAGGTTTGCAGTACGTGGCATGTACTAAAACCTGGAACGCCGGAACACCAGAATATCGGAACGCCGGAATACCGGAACACCGGAATACCTCTAAATGAAAAACCCGATTTTTCTTTTGAATTCTGCGTTTATTATCCCATTAAATTCCAAAACTATATAGAAAAGTAAATTATGACTCACGCTCTTCGCATCTTCGGGTACCCAGGGCTTAAGGGAAGGGAGGAAGACGGGTAAAAGAGAGAAATATCTAAACGGTTCATAAACGTTCGAGACGGCTTGGGTCCCCGCGAGGATGTATTCCTCGTCAAGTGTGTAACATTCAACTTTTGCGTAATTCAAGCAGAAGCCAGTACTAATTAATGTTCTTAAATGCTAAAGATTCCTTGTCAGCTTAAATGTTCATGACTGTTCTTATTATTCTCTTGTACGATTCACTTGGTATATATAAAATGAGTTCCACAGGCTAATGCCATCTTCATATAACTAGTCTACAAAATGTAAAGATGGCCTCAGCCTGTTGGCCGAAATATTAAAACATGACAAACAAGTATCTTCTCGTTTTACTCTTCACATTTAAACTGTATGCCCACAAATTCTCAAATATATACGTTTATTAACCCCCTTGATATATTCTAATAAAAGTGTTCATTTTACGCTAATAGTGACTGTGGAACTCATTTTATATATATCAAGTGAATCGTACAAGAGAATAATAAGAACAGTCATGAACATTTAAGCTGACAAGGAATCTTTAGCATTTAAGAACATTAATTAGTACTGGCTTCTGCTTGAATTACGCAAAAGTCGAATGTTACACGCTTGACGAGGAATACATCCTTGCGGGGACCCAAGCCGTCTCGAACGTTTATGAACCGTTTAGATATTTCTCTCTTTTACCCGTCTCCCTTCTTCCTCCCTTCCCTTAAGCCCTGGGTACCCGAAGATGCGAAGAGCGTGAGTCATAATTTACTTTTCTATATAGTTTTGGAATTTAACGGGAAAATAAACGCAGAATTCAAAAGAAAAATCGGGTTTTTCATTTAGAGGTATTCCGGTGTTCCGGTATTCCGGTGTTCCAGGTTTTAGTACATGCCGCAGTACATGCAGATCAAAGACCCAATGTTTCACGCTCTACAGAGAATGCAAATGTCCAACCCTTTTCCTTTCATTATTTACTCTGCCATATATCATTTCCTAATGTTTTGTAATTTTGTGGGATAATGAACACAAAATTCAAATGCTAATGAATTTAATAGCATACATTTAGTGAAAACTGAATAGGGCACTTTTTTCAGCCGTATCATTTTTGACATTGCCGTCATAGTACCTTAAACTCCCTATTTTTGCCAATTGCTGCTGCTAAAATAAGCTGGCTAGATTCAATGTGTAATACAGTTGAAGCTGCGCTTAGGGACAGTCTCGTAAGTAGACAGCTCCACACGGAAAATATATCAATTCCCAACTTGGGGTTTCCCTAGGTCTAAGCAGGGAATCTGTTCTATTTTACTTGGGAAATCTGTAGGTATCCCTTCAACTCACCCACAGATAATAATACTACACCCAAACTTATAAAAATAGAACAGATTCCCAGCTATTCCCTAGCTGGTTAGACCCAAGGAATTCAAAGCCCCCCGTTTGACCCAAGCTGGGAATTGACATTTTTTTTCCCCTGTAACTTTATAAGGACACCTTTCCAAAACCTTGTTTGACATCACTCCAACTCAAACACTGTATTGCATGCTCCTGTATGCGGACAGCTCTAGTTAAAGACATGCACCTCTTGAGTTTCCTCAGGGGGGCCACTTATAGGAGCCTTGACTGTATTCGAATTCCAAGGTTGCTAACATAACATCACAGGAGTGGCTTTATTTAAGTAATACCATGATCACCTCGGGATCCATTGTTTCAAGAGGGACGTTTAATGTCTAACATCTCTCCAACCTGAATAGAAATGAGGGAGATTTAGAACCAAATTTCCCTCATACATCATTAATGAGGGAAATTTAGAACTAAATTTCCCTCATTAATGATGTATGAGGGAAATTTAGTTCTAAATTTCCCTCATTACTATTCATGAGGTACAGTCCCTCATATATCAATCATCGGGACGATCGGGACAGCTTTGCATGCTGTTCCGAAACTCTAAAACTTTCTAACGCACCGATTACCTCTTACCACTGCACACTCTTACGCATGTGGGAACTATTCATTCTATTTTGCGCACGTGCGTAACGAAGCAAGTGAAAGCTTAGTGAAAACAATTTAGCTTTCGAGTTGATTAACAACCTATAAATACTTGTCCATTGTAAGCATACAACAAAGAAATCCATTTTCAAAACTCCCCAGAGAACAGGGTTACGCACAATTGGTAAAAGAATTCAGTGTACAATATGTTCAAGTTTTGGATGAACAAAAAAAGCGAAGTATTTTCGTTTATTTCCTCGGTGACTTCTTCGGGATATTAGTGATTAAATGTCCCCTCAGCCTTGGGAGGTTTACTAAACCTCCCTCGGCTTCGGGGACATTTAATCACTAATATCCCTCAGGGTCATGGTATTACTTATAATATAAAACACAATTAAATAAAAATAGGTCAAAATTTAATTCATATAAATTAAGTCATTTAACAGAAAAAAGAATGTCATAGTTTTAAAATACCTGCTAGAAGCAGTAAAAATAAGTTACTATATGAAAGTCATATAGCTTTCAAAAACTTTTGAATTGAAATATTTTGAAAGAAACCTAAAATTAAGAATTCACATTTATTTATTTAAAAAAGTAGAATTTAAATACAATCATCTTAATTTTTACATGCAAATCCATTTGTACATATTAAAAGTTTCTTTACAATAATAAATTGTAAATTACTGTAAATAAGAATGTCATTCTTAGGTACTATATATGTGCTTTTAAAATTGTTGAAAGTAGAGTTTTATCTTGGAGGGCAAATTCAACTTCTTGATCATCTATCTTTAGTGATACCTAAAAGTAAAAGTGAAAGCATTTTATTGTATATCAGTTAATAATCTGAATGGTAATCTATTCAGTGCACTCAAACCATTTATTTTGTCAAATTTTGCTAAATGATAACAAGGGGCAGATTCAGGGGGTGTCCATTGGTTCACCCGACACCCCCAAGTGCCGTATAAGATGACATCATCAGATTCCATTGTTAGAAGGCCACCATCTTGGTGGTGATGTTATCTCTCAAGAGGCCTATTTGGGATACCCCCTTTGCAAAATCCTGCATATCTACCCTTGATAACTGCAGTGTATAAAAATATGGGACATTAAAACAACACTAAATCTACTTTTGTATTCTCTGTTGATTAACAGCATTTCTGATATATCCTGTGACGACACCAAGTAAATAGTACTAATAATCTTCCCTACCTCATTTCTACCCTTGTAGTGCAGGGGTCATTTCCTGAAAGGCTCATTAAAATGCAAGAGAAGGAGACTCTTCAATAGAAACTTCGGTAGGTGAATAGCCCAGCATTTGTCAAAGTTCATTCGATTGCTACAGTAGCTGTATTACAGTATGTGCTTGTCATATCGTTTTGGGATATGACTTAGCAATTTGTTATGAAATACTGTTAAACATCAACCCTTATCAGTAGAAAGTATATGATGCTTCAAATGCCAGTACCTAATACCAGTAATACCAGTATTACTAGCCCTCTAACAGAAAATGAATGCTGCGAGTGTTTTAAGTACTGTATACTGGATATAAAATCCTGTCAAACACATGAACTAGTGCTTGATACAGCAACAGTTTGTAAGAAATGTACAATAACATTTTATTAAACTTTATCACTTTTTCAATCAAAAAAACTAATGGATTAAAATTTGTTTTGAAAAAGATGTGTATTGCACCATGTGGCTGCTAAAGAATACATGATAAATATCTGATGCATTACATTGTAATAAAATCTGACAAAGAATTGTTGTTTTGGTACATGTGCATATTAAATATCTGAGGTTTAAATGAACTAGTGAGAGTTGTCTGTGCATTTGTGAGCATCTCTCGGGTAATAATTAAGTTCTAACACCTCAATGTGTCCAGCACATGCTGTCAAATGTGCTCTAAAAATTGTTTTAAGATTCTATAGATTCAGCTAATTCAAAGTATCGACTTAAGCTCAAGGAGACTATGCATATAAAATGGGAAAATCCAAATCTCAACCATTAGCTAGTTCAACTTAAATTAACTATAAATGTTTAATAATAGCTTAGGCTTTCCTTAGCGTCCTCAGGTTTTCTTTACCTTTAATTTTCTTTCAGTATTATAATTATGATATATAAAAAATATCAGCATGTGACAAAGCATTGGAGCATGTGACAAAGCATTGGAGCATGTGACAAAGAAGAAAGATAAATTACTCAAATCAAGCAGATGAAAAACCAAGATGGAAGAGTGTTGAATGACGAGGGCCAGATCAAAGTTAGATGGATGGAAAGACTACTTTAAAAAGCTGTTAATGAAGAAAATCCAAGAGAGGTCTTCAAAGTTGGAGACCCAATGAAAGTGTCACAGCTGACATTAGAAATGAGGTGAAGAAGGCACAAGAAAAGATTAAAAATGGGAATACTTCCAGTCCAGATGATTAATCCCAGTGGAAGCATGGAAATGCTTGGGGAGATGCAGTAGTATACAGAATGGGGATTCTATGTCAGGCGGATGATTGCGGATCTAGGGATCTGCCATGGAAGTAACGTAATCGCTATTCTGGGGACTACTTTGATGACATCAAGTTGACGTCACATCTGCAAGAGCTAATCAGATGCTGAAGGCTCCAGAGGTAGCCCCCAGGACCTCGGAACACGTCATATCTATTTTAGAACTGCGGTGCAGTGTCGGCACAGGTCATGTCTATTTTTAGAACACCGCTTGTGAGGTACGGAACACTGTCTTATACCTCAGAGGTATGAGGTACAGTGAGGTATGTACCTCCTATTGTTCTTCTCACAGAGTCATGGCTATTTTTAGAACCAGATTCCACAATCTGGGGTTGGTAAAAACAATCGATAAAATGGCTATCGATAGCTAATCTAGACAAACCTAGATGAGCCTAGACGAGCTGAGCCAGGCCCAACCTAGCCAAGCCTAGACGAGCCGAGCCTAGATTCTACTAACTAGTCTACTAAATTTTACTAGGATCTAGCAGAGTAGGGTCGATGTGTACCTCATACCTCTGAGGTATAAGTGTTTGTACCTCACAAGTGGTGTTCTAAAAATAGACATGACCTGTGCCAACACTGTACCATATGGTTCTAAAAATAGATATGACATGTTCAGAGGTCCTGGGGACTACCTCTAGAGCCTTTGGCTTCTGATTGGCTCTTGCGGATGTGACGTCAACTTGACGTCATCAAAGTAGTACCCAGATATATATAGCAGTTATGTCACTTCCATGGCGGATCCGCAGACCCGCAATGATCCACCCGATGTAGAATCCCCATCCTGTATACTACTAGATGCAGGGGGATCGACCTTCTAACTGCATGAGTTAATGCAGATGATATGGAGGAAAAGAGAGAATGCCTTAATTATGAATTATAGAAAAATAGTGTTAATTAGGAAGAGTTAAATACTGATAAAAGCCGAGGTTTGAGGTATTTAACTCTCTTATTAGTATAGTGGTTTAAGGTGGATATAGGAGTGCTCAAGGTCTCAGGTTCAAATCCCAGTCATTGATCAAAGACTTTTTTTCATCAATCAAAAATTGCTATTTACCAGCACACAGATTCAGTCAATCATCTTGCCAATAACTGTGTGCAATATCATTATGGAAAATGACTATAAACTTTACTTATTAATTTCTGCTTACTTTTGTGAGCCTTGCTTCCTTGGCTTTCTTTAGTCCTACAATTCCTCTTGTTTCAAGCATTTTACACAATCCAATGAAGTCATCCTGTGTTACTTGACTTATTTGTTGCTTTTTACACACACTGCTGTACATGTCATGTACCTGTCAAAACACAAGCTTAAAAATATATAAATGTATTTTCAAGAAAAAAAGGGGATGGCTATAAAAAGAGAAGAAATATGGCTTCTGTGTACATTCGGTGTTCACTACCAACCAGCTCCCACTCACAATAATTGTGAGTTGTTAATTGAGTCTATTGAATTGACTGTTTGTTCATGCCATTTTCCCCAAATTAGTGGACATGATGATTGACAATACCTATTTCAAAAAAGAATAGTCATTGGTTTTGGTGCATGTAGCATTCCAAGACTGAAATGAATTGGAACAAGTACAGCAAGGTCTTAACTACAGAATGAATCACCAACAAGATCGAGCCAAATATTTTCCAGATCCAGACAGACCTTAAACTCAGGCATTTTATATGACTCTTTTTAGCCTGCCCTGGCCCTAGTATCCTGGAAGGCCACTATGCTGGCTAGAATCTTTTGACCATTTTACTTTTGGATGCATGCTGGTTCAGGTTTTATGGAACACCTTTGAAAATCTGTATGTGCCTGCAGGCCAGTTACGTGACTATTTCCAAAGCTTTTCTTAACCTAAGATGCACAACTTAGCCAAATGGGGTTCTTTCTCGATGTAAGAATCGTATTGTAATTCGGTTCAGAGGTCTTTGTTTTCCAGGCTATTGTATCGTTCCAGGGTCTTTGTTCTTGACTATTATTTCAATGTCTTCGGGATTCTTACATCGAGAAAGAACCCCAAATGGGGTAAATAACCTTAATACTGTAATTCTACCTTTCCAATTGTGGCTTCCTTAGACTTTCCTTGCCTCATCATCAACATTAAAGTACAAACTAACAGTTTTTGTTGCAGTGGTATTGTGGGTTGACTACCACTTGATCCAGCCATAATACGTGAACCATACACATCAGACACTACATTTGCTATGTGAGCGAGACCAACTTTCATAGGCATTGGGTTAGGGCTTCTTTCATTTTGAGGTGAGTTTGTTTTGTCTGAGGAAAGTACATACTACATTCATAATTTTGTTGGGACAAATTTATTAATTATAGTGTAGTGTTAACATTGAAAACAATATTGTCATTGTCACATGGTATATTATACCATGTGACAATGACAATGAAATATCTAAATAAAATTAGTTAAGTGTGTGAGCATGTTGAGTTAAGTGAGTTAGTAATAAAGACGTTCTCTAAACAACAGTGGAAAACACAATTAGTTCTAAGGAAGCCCAGCACTGTAGTAGAATGCAAGCTAAGGGTATATAGCATTCTATAGAATATATGTATGTTGTTCAAGGACACAATTTCAACACCTAGATTCTTTGCCGTTTGTGATATATATAGTTATTTCAAAAAAGGTTGGCGGGATGAATGGCAATCGGCAATTGGTGACTGCACAACCGAAAGAAAACTTGGGGTAACAAGAAATGCTTCATTTTCATTGATTAAATACCCAAGTAATGCCGGTACCATACAGTAAAGACCTTATTGGACGCAATGGTCAATAGGCAATTCATATCTCTGCGTCGGAGAGCAGTCTGATAGCGTGACCACAGTTCCTTTCGGTCATGCAATCACCAATCGCCATTCTTTCCGTCAACCTTTTTTGAAATAGCTATAATATATGCATATATATGTAGTTGTGGTTTGAAATTACTTTTGGTTTGAAGATTTCAAACAAGTTTGATTTGTATTTTCTGTTGTTCCAGATTATGATAATGATCGATGACCAATAACACAGTAGCGGCAAAAAATCAAACAGTTTGAAAAATGTCAAACCAAACATGATTTCAAACCACAAAATACACTTCATGACTGAGTGCCATATAGTTACAGTTAGGGGAACAGTTGGGTTGCAATTGACTATATATGACATTCAGCCATGAGGTATTTAGTGTAGGGCTACAGGTGCACTTCCAATCTGGACGATTCTTTTATTATCTCCACTTACATGTAAATGTTCTTTTCTTACCTAATACTGGTTGAAGAATGTGTTGTTTTCGTACATTAGCCTCAACAACTTCTACAGCTCTCCTTTTTAAAAGAATAGAGCTTTTAATTAATACTTATATTATTTTGTCAAGTATATGGTGGGGCTGTACCAAGAGAAGCAAGAAGCTTAGGTTTCCAGCTATGCAAGAGATTCTTCAATGCAGTGCTACTTCTTACAGTACATGCACATATATTTGGACTTATATGTAAGGTGTCTGCATATAAAGACATCCCAGTGATGTGGTAATTTAATTGATACACAGTAAGTCACAATGGAACATGCAATCCCTCACCTGCAAATATCCAGTGCCTTCCTCATGTCCCCTGCTACTGCAGCTACTTTTCTTGCACAAAATTGGATAGCAGGAGTGTCCAGAACTGCAGCATTATCTTGCATCTATGATGAAATGAATGGACAATTATAAAATTAGCTATTTTGTCAACAGCTTGCTAACAGTGCGACTATTTACTGACAATTTTTCAACTAACCAACAAATAGTCAAGAATTACGAACAAACATTAAATTCAAATTCTGAGTCAATCACTTTTGATGCTTTATATTCTTTAATTTTCCAACCTTAAGTTAACAGTAAAATATACCTTGGCCACACGATCTTGTAAGATTGTTGCTATTTGATTTTTAGTGTATGGAGGGAAGTGAAGCAGCTCTGGTTCACCTAGAGAGATTAACAAGTTACAGTTATGGCTTTTAATTAATTACCCTCAACTTTGGAACTAACAATGATCAAACACTGGATAGCGCTAAAGCTAAAATTCAGCAGATGAGTTTGGATAAGTTACATGTATACTTACATCTGGGTCGTGCTTGAAGTCGTGGTAGTATTCGGTCTGTTAGATCTAGTGCATTAGCTACTCCTAGAGTGTTAACAACAGGTATGCATTAAGATTGTCATAATGAGTCATCATCATTCTGACATCATAAATTAATGCTACATGCATGCCAATACATAACATTGTTATTAATGGACCTTCAATTAATAAGTTGCCCCTTACCTAAAAGAATCACTTTAGATTTGGGTAGTGAAGGCCATTCAAACATTGTATACAACACATCCTGATTTTTTGTTTCAAGTTTATCAAGTTCATCAAGAATCAGAATCCTGAAAATGAGTAAAATATTTAGTGTTTAACAACTAGAGCGGAATTAAATAAATAAATTTGGGGTAGCTCATCACCCTTCCTCGCAGCCAAGTGCTGAATTACGAAGGGCACAGCTCAACGTGATCGAGTCGAAGGTTTACAAGGGCGCTTTCATTACGAGACAATTGAACAATCACACATTTACATACAAATTTACATACACATACACGTAGCAGCCACCATACGACTCATGTCTGATCACGGAGCACAGCTTAGATCGAAACTAGTTCGTTTTTACTGAGAGAGGAAAAACCGGAGAACCCAGAGAAAAACCCTCGAAGCAAGGGAGAGAACGAACAAGAAACTCAAGCCACATGTGATGCCCCGTCCGCGGATTGAACGAGGGACCACAGCGGTGACAGACCGGCGCTCTCACTGCTCGGCCACCCTTGCTTCCCCCTTTGTTTTTTGGTTATTACTGCAGAAAATGGGAAGCCTGTCTTTCCTGTCAAAAAATCAGATCTACATTTATTTGTGAGTCAATCAATCATATCTTTATTTATCTAGTATATATTAAAGAAATACTAACAGTGACAGGCTACATGTAAATGCCATAGAAACTGTGTATCACCATAATAAATACATAGTAGATAACTATAATATAATCCATTATAATACTAATGTATACATTAGATTCAAATTGAGTCAAAATGGAATTATAGTTTATGTAACATCAAGCAGAGTGCATGACAGCAGCAGTTTCTTCATTAACAGAGTCAAGATACCTGACTTCACATCATATATTTTATTGGAAGCTGTTTCCACACCTTTGTCCCAGGAATGTAGATGTGCTTACTTTGGCATGAATGTGGTATGCTAGCTTACTGTTTGTCAGATTACAAAATGACACATTGTATTACATTATTTTACTCCTATCAGCTAGCTGTCTTGCATTTTGTATATCAAAAACTAATTCAAAGTACTGACACAAATCAAGCAATTTATTACCTCATTGGTCCTGATAAAGTAAACTTCTTTTCAAGTAGTTTTTGGGTATTTTTGGCATATACTTTTTCATTGAATCCAAAATCTTCAATAATTTTGCCGAAAATTGCATGAGAGTGCTGAAGTGTCATACAGTTCACAAATGTCACAGAACAGTCTTCTATCTCATCCTAAAAATTAAACAGAAAGATTTCAGGATCTTACACCAGACATACATTCTAATAAATACTCACAGGGCAAAAAATTAAAAAAAATTAACAGTGCTAGGAAATCCCAGCAAGAAACCATGAAATTCACCAGGAACTAGACAATTTGGAAATTGTTTTTGTTTTTATAGACTGAGGCTTTGCATATGGTCACATGAAAGCTGCCATGTCAAATGGCAGAAACAATTGAAATCATTTTACATTAAAGAATTCCAACACTCCAGGGAAACAGAACCTTGTTTTCTAATATCTAACATAGCTGCGAATAAAGCCTCAGTCTATTGACGAGATATTTCTATCATTAATTTTGAAAGTTCAAAATATTTGTAGAGCAACCATATTATTGTAAAACATGATTTCTTCTTTAATTGTCACCTACCTCTAATTCCTCCATAACCTTTGTTAAACAAGCTGTTTTGCCAGTACCTGGTGCACCAGAGATGTATAAACTCCCAGGCTGTTTGTTTCTGATGTGATTTTGAAGAAATGACTTGATAGTGACACATTCTTTTTCTCTACAAAGTAAACTTTTAGGTGCACCTGTGTGTAGTGCCTTTTTTACTGCACTGTAACAAAGTCCTATTTCAATAAAAAAGGTAGGTTATATAAGTAAGATTGTAGTGGACTTCATCGAGTTGAAATAGACTAAGAAAAATATATAAGCAGTTGGTTTCACATTTTTTGAGGCATTGCATTGTAAAACTATAAATTTTGTGCGCATTTTTAGTTGTGGTTCAACTTTAAGATCATACACTTTTTTTTGTAGGTAAATTTAATTTATGAATAGACCTTTCCTGACTTCACATGAGTAAGCACAAAATAATAGATTCAAGTCAGACTGAGGTAGATATAAAATACAGTGAATGTATGACTTCAAACTAGACTTGAATCAATCTGTTGTTTCATGATGTATTTTATAATCCAAGAGTGCATACATGTAACCCTATAGAATGCTCACCTTGTGCCCTGCCTAACGACAATGTTGACCTTCGTTTTGGAGTACAAGGAGTAGAGCAGATATCAAGTACAGGTGTAATTGATGGGGTACAGGCTGGTGGTGAAGTCTGAGCCATGGGTTTTTTGTTTGATTGAACAGGGCAGAAAGCCTTCTTTGGCATTGTGTGTTGTGGTAGAAATATGTTTTCCATGTCCTCAGCTTGTCCATCATTATTTTTCTTCTTTTTTGGAGAAACAGGTGTCTTACACACTGCTATCAAATTGAAAAAAAATGCATAGTTTGTCGAATTTGCACAGAATAATTGAAAGCAATGTTGGTCAGCACAATAACCATACACATTGAAGCCAAAAGCCAACTGCAATGTGATGTAGAATTGCTCTAGATAGAAGAACCAGTTACAACAATAAGCTGTTCAGTATTCGTATAATTTTAAGCGACGAGATTTCCAAAATCTTTGCTCTAAAACCCTAGTACACACAAACTCCAATTAATCGTAAAGGTTGTTGTTTTGTAATGCATTAGCTTTATGCTAAAAATCCTAACTCTGTATTGTAAAGAAATAGTTTGGTACGTAGGATTTCATGCTAAACAAAAGAGAAATGTGATTGCATTGATTGCAAGTTTGCTTATAAGCTATAAACTTATTAATGGCGAAATTGAAGGCTAAAGACCAAGTAAAAGCTGAAACCAGCGATTACATTAAGATGAAGTACTCTTAGGAGTTGACAATTGGTTAAACATAGTTTAAAACACCGATAAAAAAGTAATTTTGAGTACCTTTAGCACAATGCTCACTTCGCTTACGAGGCGAACCATGACCAACTGCACACTTCGACTCTGAATCTTTCCCTCGAGATCGCGTTTTACAAGCAGGAAAAACAATCTTTGATTGTACAGTAGTACAGGCTCTTCTTGGTCGGGGCATCTTACGTTAGCAATACTTTTTGTTGAAGAAAATTTGTGAATGGTCCCAGATATCGTCCAAGCGTCTTTTGATCACAGAAATTATAAATTCTCCCGCGGTTTGATTAGTCGCGGGAAAATATTAGCCAATCAGAGACGAGCCTAATATGAGCCCGCATGATCAAACTGAACTGAACAGCGGCAACTACCTAAAAGTAGAAAACAAATATTTCACTAAATGTTAATGAAAAAATATTTCCTAGTATTTCATTAAATCACTTTCAAGTTCAACTTCATCCATTTCTACAAGGATTAACGATCATTTTCCCCCCAATTTATACTGCCATTAGACATCGATCAACACCCGGGAAAATTGGGCACCCTGTGCTTTCGTCGGTTTCCTTTCGTCAGTGGCCACATGCAAGCAGCCATTCATTCATACTGTCATGTTTCATTCGTCTAGATTGTGTAGAATCGTTATGATTTGTTGACATGATTTGTTATGTAAAACTTTATGTCTTTCCGGTTGTTCCAGGTCCCTGTTGAAAAGCAAGTCGATAACTGATCGACAGATCGTATCCCTTCGTGACCGATTCGTAATCGGTTCAAATCGGTTCCAAAAGCGTCTCATTACGTCACTGTGTGTAATGGCGGATGAGCTGTAGGTTTTTGTAATGGGTAAATATAGAACAATTTTTACGATTGATCTGCAGATATTGTTTAGTTGTTTGATTCGAACACAACATTCACACCTCTGTTATGGTTCTTTCAGGGTTTAGCAAGCAAAAACTTAAGGTCAATCTTAGATTGTCCATTAATCGACTGAAGCTCTTGGAGAAAAAGAAAAGTAAGGCAGTTAATCTTAGTGGTTTGGCTTATTTCAAATCGTAACTTAAATCATTTTGAAAGTTGCTGTTCTTGTTCCTTTTTATCATTTATGTGTTTAGTAATTCGTAAAGTTTATCTCTGTTTTATGGGATTTCATCTTGAATGTGTCAGCATATAAAGCACTGAGGCCTGAGATAAATATTCAATCTTCTTCCACTTTCTTTCTTAGCTGAGCTCGCTCAGAAAGCCCGAAAAGAAATAGCAGATTATCTAGCTAATGGCAAAGATGAAAGAGCGCGGATAAGAGTAAGTAACATTTCAGACAAGTGAAACTTTCAAATAACTAACTGGTATCTTCAGGATACAGTGTCATTATAGTTAATATCAAATCTGCCTAGTGAGTGACGTACTAGTTTAATTGTACATGTATGACATAAGCTACAAGAATATGTTTACATTTATACTAAGTCTCAGGTAATTTATTGAGAAAAGTGTCACTTTAATGAAGTTCTATAAAATTTGGTGGAATAAGCAGGATTATACAGTTCATTATAACCAAGATTGTGTGATTGCATGTGAGCCTTCAAAGTAAAAAGACAAACAACTTCTATAGATAGATCAAGATACGTTGAATGCCTTCCCCTTCTCTCTATAGACGTCAAACAAAGACATATCAAATGCATTCCCTCCATTCCCCAATAGACAGTCAGATAAAGACACATCAAATGCCCCTTCATTCTCCCAACCCCCCCTCCTCCACTATAGACACACCAAGACACACCAGATGCCTTCACTTCATTCTACCTCCTATAGATAGACCAACTAAGATACATCAAATGTGTTCCTTTCATTCTACACCTCCCCACTATAGATAGATCAAGATACATCAAATGCCTTCCCTTATTCACTCCCCCTCCTCATGAGTATCCACTCTCTACATCCCTTGATCTCTCTCATCAGGTTACCAAAGGTCTTAATGTCTAGTTCACACAGTGGCATAAACATAGACATAATTACATTTTTATTGGTTCACATGTATTAGCATAACACAAGCATTCTATAGGCATACTAAAAAGAAAAAGTTTTGTTTCTTATGATTATGTTTTGTTCACCCAGCCTAGTCCCCAGGCTATCCCGTCTCTCGTTTCAAAACGTGACGTCACAGAGTGACTCAGAGGACGCCTGGGGACTAGGCTGTTGTTCACCTATGCTTAAGTCATTGTGTGAAGCAGGACTAACCTTATATTTGCATGTTTTGTTATTCTCTTGTACAAATAGGTAGAACATATTATACGAGAAGATTATTTAGTTGAAGCTATGGAACTACTTGAGCTTTACTGTGATCTTCTACTGGCTAGGTTTGGTTTGATAGAGACTATGACGTAAGTTGTAAATTATAATATTTTGTACAGACTTTGCAGATTTTGTAATGCATAAATATGCAGTTTTTCAGCTGCCTTAATTACTGGGTGTCAATACTGTACTACCTCTTGAGAACTGCATTGTCAATTCATTTCTTTTGTCATAGATATTGTGATGAAGGAATGATAGAGGCTGTAACAACACTAATATGGGCAGCACCCAGACTCCAAACTGATGTGCAAGAGTTAAAAGTGGTATGATTAACTTAAGTGTGCTCACTATGTCTGTCATAATCTGGTCAACACATATAAATAAATTTGTATTACATCTGCTTGCATTACATCTGCTTGCATCTGCTTGGACCTGTACGAATTCAAATTCTATTGGATTGATGCGTAAATTGTGTACATGTATTTCTTACAGTAATCCTGCTTTATTATGCTACGTACAGAATCCAATGTAGAAGTGAACTGGAACTGGATAAATATTTAAGTATAATCTAGGCTAGACATTACTAGGGTCAATTAAACATCCTGCAGCTTTCTAACAAAAAGACATTTTAAAAAAATCATGTTAATAGTAAGCTTCATCAAAATGGGCATCCAATAAAGATAGTCACTCACCTCTGTCAGTATTAAGGCAGACAGTAACCTGTGCATGCCTAATTGGTTCTGTCCAATCTATATTTTTACTCTTTCTAATGTTGAAACCTCTTCAAGAAAGTAAGTGATGGTTCTGCCAGTGCAAACCTTAGACTGAGGAGATTGGTAAATGTAATCTAAGACATAAACACTGTTTGTTCATCTTTTACTACAGATAGCAGAACAACTTAGTTATAAATACGGAAAGAAGTTTGCACATGAAGCAAGCAGCAATGTCAATGGTACAGTCAATGAAAGGGTAAATGATTAAATAATATACTCATGGATTTATATTAGGTTGAATTTGCTTTATTTTTAATTAGTTTTTATGTAAAAATGCATTCAAAGCTCACAGGCCAAGTATATTACTGATAGCACTTTTTC
Organism: Telmatactis stephensoni; assembly: GCA_029948255.1. NCBI lineage: Eukaryota > Metazoa > Cnidaria > Anthozoa > Actiniaria > Isophelliidae > Telmatactis > Telmatactis stephensoni. The sequence goes on from JALIZF010001109.1 coordinate 135,362, forward strand.
CAATGACATACAATGTTATAATAGTATGATTAAAGAAGATCATTTATTACCAGTTGATTCACAAGTTAAGTCCTAATCCACCACCAAAGATACTTGTTGAGAGGTACTTAATTGAAATAGCAAGGAGCCATCATGTGCAGTTTGAACCAGATCCATCAGTCATGGCTGTAAGTATGTACTACACTGTAACTTGTAAACTGGTAGTTAGCTCCAGGGTTATTTGGATTTTCTCTGGCTACAAGTCTTTAGGGAGACTTTCAGCTGCCCATGTAGCTACTCATTTCAATTGCAGTTTTTAATCATTAATAAACAATTCATTTTATGTCATGAATGACAGAATAACCCAGCCACCAGCCTGCATACTGTAAGCCTCATTCTCAAATGAAATAAGTACTCCTTCTGCAGTGTTAATTTTTGAATAAAAATAAAGAGAAGAATAAATAATAAAAGTAAAATCAAAACTGGCTTTAAATTAAACTTTTAAATTACAATTGAAATTACTTGAAACATCAACATATCATACTTAGACAGCCACTTTCTAGAGGTAGCAGCCTTCTCAGGGATGTTAATTGTTTCACTGTATTTACAGAGTGAAGAAATGGTGGATGATTTTGACATGAAAGGTGGTCCACCAAATGGTCCCCCAGGTGGCAGCAGCTCTGGTGGTGGCGGTGGAGGACACATTGGCTTTGAAAACTTTGGTGCATCTGGTGGAAATCCAGTTGACAGTCTACCAAATATCCCTGCTATGGCTGGCAGTAACCCTGGCTATGCTTATCCACCACCAGCAATGGTATGAAATTATAAGAGCAATTAGAGATCAATTTTCCTGTACTGATGACATCATTCTAACGCTGAATCTGGATAGAGATTGGTCATGCAGTTATGGCAAAGCGATTAAATTACAGCGAAAATCATTGCATCACGGCCTCCATCGTCGGTAAGATTTTGGTCTTTTTGATCCGTCCATCATTCTTGGGGGTAGAGCTTTCACAAACTCATTCCAATCAGTGATAGGTTGATTTGAAAGAAGCTCCGACCCCAAACTGATTGATGGCCCAGAAAAACCCAAAATCAAAACAAAATTTGTAATTTGCTGGTCGCGATGCAACAATTTTGGCTGTCAACTTCAGTTGGCGATTTCAAGTCAAAAGGAATACACTCAGAGTCTTTAACATTTTTGCAATGTAACCTTGGAGCATTAAATCAATATTGTTGATAATTTTGCTAGGTTATATCAGTCGTGTTATGTTTAATGGCCATGTGGGTCAACCATTGTTTGTCTAGACCAATCAGCAATCTGCCCCTGGTTGGATTTTTCAGGGACATAAATTAACATTCCATTGTATCGACCATTTTTCCACAATTTTGTTTTTGACATTGAGATGTTAACAGTGATACACACTGCAAGTTTTGTGCTTACAGGTTTGTAAAGTAGTAACCACTATGTCATTGAGTTGTAACTTAGTGAAAGAAAGAAAAATTATTGGATTTCCTTTTTAGTTAGCCCAAAGCTTTCACAGAAACATTTGCCCTAAGGCTTACTTGACTTCTTTAAGTTGATTTCCATGACAAAAATATGATTTATTTGAAGGAATATCTGCTTTTCACGGCTAAAAATTTCAAAACACTCTGTTTGTAAACAACTCAAGATTTAGATGACAGTTTGGGACATTTTACAAGTAGTAAGACTGTTATCCATATGTACTGAGAGCAGAGTTAATTAACTCTGCTGAGAGTGATCGTATATTAATACAAACTAAGTCATAACTCTATTCTATGATGTTGGACATGGTGATGATTGTACTGTAGATGTTATTATGTTTTGACTACCAGTAACCACATATCCTCTTAGAAGGCTTTTATTTCTCATGCTCAGGTAGTGTAATTTAGAGATTATTATTTTGCGGGAGTGAAATTACCGAGTGTATCATGTCTGTGTGCATCAATTAGTTCAATGGTTTCCCACAAAAAATTTGTTGCATGAAGAGTGTGAACTGTTGTTTGCAAGATATTGAATATTGCCAACCTCATATTGAATGTTGCCAAGTAATGATTAATACTGCATTTTTTCTCTGCAACAAAATCTAAATTGCATCACCAGTGCAAGAATGCAGCATGTATCACCAGCTTTAGATCATGATAATTTAGATTGCTTGAAAAGTGCATTCAATAAAGTCCCCATAAGTTCATAGATTTATTAGACTCTACAACTGGTAGCAAAGAGATGATGGAGAGCTACCTTTGACCTCTTGCTGATTTATTTTGGCAACCATATAATGAAGTCACTGAGTTAAGATACTGAATTTTTATCTACAGGGTGCAGGAGTCCCTCCATATCCACCTGCAGCTAAGGGACCACCACCAGCAGATGTACCTTATCCACAAGATAGAAAAGTAACTTTCACTTAAAGATAAAATTATACCAAGGATATCTTTAGACTGTGTAGCAATAGCTTTATTGCAATTCCTTTTCATGAGTATTTTGTTGTTGTTGTTTTTCTTGGTTGGTGAGGCAGTGATGATAACCAGATAGTCTTATTGATGTCAATGATAGTAGTGATGGTGATAATGGTTTGATGGTGCTGCTGATGATGAAGGTACTACAGTTGTGGTGATGATACAGTGATAATGATGACAATGAAGATGGTAATGATGAATATGATGCATGCATAGTAATGATGATGATGTTAATGGTGGTGATGATGTTGATGAAGGTAGTGGTGATGATGATGATGATAGCTAGTGGTGGTGGTGGTGGTATTATAGTTGATTGTGATTTTGTATAGAGTAAGGAAACTGAGACCAGCAGATAATTTCAGATAAAAGGGATAAATGCAAGCTGCAGCATTTTTAAGGAAAGGATGTTTCCAATGAAAGGAAAAGCAGTCAACAATGATGTGCAATATTTTGGTTTCATTAAACCATCTTCAGGCAATTGATTAAGTGAGTTATGGAGCTGCTATATGATTGAATGATTTACAAGGCTGATAAATTAAGTGTTTTAAATAAAAATAAGAGGCTTTCAGTCCATTGTTGTCCCAGATAATGCATGCTATGTTGGCAAAACTGAAAAAAATTGGCATGAAGGCAAATAGGAACACTCCTGTGACAAAAACAGTGCAGTCCTACGACATCTTTGTGGCCTACAACATCTTCATACCCTTTGTGCCCTGGCTTTGAATATACACTGTATTCAGTGAACTCGCGTGAACTTCTTCTGAATACAATCAGGAACAATACATCTATAATTGATAAAGCCTCTTGAGAGTTAACACTTGTGTAAATAGCCTTGTAAGTTGTACATATAGCAATCATCAATTGCCTGAAGATGATTTAACAATAAACCAAAATATTGCACATAAGCATCATTGACTACATTTCTTTGGAAACATCCTTTGCTGAAAATACATCTATCTATCCTCTTTTAGACCTAATATGAAAGTGTGTTAATTATTTATTTGTAGGCAAGAAAGTCTTATTTCATGTACTTTTTAATTATTATTTATAACAGTTTTCCCCTTATCCACCTGACCCTGGATTCCCAAGCAATCCCCCAAGTAATCCACCAAGTAAGCACATTTAGCACTTTTCTCTTTTAAACTATTATTTTACTATCATGTTCTAATAAGATATGTTGCTCTTTGCTTATCAGACAGGGTTTGAGTAGTTTTCCTGAAACTGGGTTTCTTTAGTCAGTAGAGAAATGGACATTAATTAAGTTATATAATGTGAAATTTTCATTTCCAGGCCTAGCTAGGGAAGTCATAGTATTTAGAAAAATGGTTTAGATCATGGAAAAATCGTGGAATTTTATATTTTTGTCAAATATGTTTTCAGACTAAGTTTAAACAAAAGGATATTTTGACATTTTTCCATCAAACTTGAAAATCCTCCATCCCATTGGTGAAACAACTGTCACTGAGTTTTGAAAGAATTGAATTGAATCAATAGTCGTGGAAATATCATGGAATTTTGTCTCCCATATATTGTCTTATACACAGGGCCATAGCCACAAGTTTTTGAATGGTCTGGTTTTCAATTAGGGGGAGGGGTGGGGAGGGCTCGTTTATTTGCTACTTGTTTCATATAATATTTAATTTGGGTGGAGCTTAGTTTTTCATTTAAAAATACCTAAATCAATTAAAAAATTTTAATTAGATTTTTTTAATTAAAAAAAAACTATTTCATTCAAAAATAATGGTCTGGTTGAAACCGGACCGACCAAACTGAATGGCTACAACCCTGATACAAGATATTTTATTGTTATGAACAGTATTCAAAATCACCATATTTTTGTTGTCTCCTTAGAAGCAGCAGGACCACCAAATCCATCAGCACCCCCAGCACCGCCAACCTTTCCAGACCTGCCATCAGTACCCACCAATAGCCTTCCTTCAGACAATGTTCCTGGTGCCAACAGTGGGGGAGGAGAAGATGTAGATTTTGATGACCTTAATCGGCGATTTGAAGAGCTAAAGAAAAGGAAATAACTCAATGAGCCAAGTCATGCATTTCAAATTTGTTTTCAAATGCAAATATTATGCAAGGTTTCGGGTCAATTTTGTATGCATAATCATTATCACCATTTATATTTGTTATTAGAATTATAAACATAATCTTCCTAAAATGTTCATTCAGAAATATCTTGTAAATGAAAAAATAATGTAGATAGTAGTTCTTTTGAAAACCAAGAAACTGCATTTAAAATCCTGAAAAAGGAGCATCTCATTTCAAGAGATTGTAAGTTTGCCTACAGAACTGTTTTTGACTGCCACACCAAGATTTTTTAAACAGTCTATACAATAACTTTCTCTTGCTCGATCGATCTGAGGCTCTCATCAAAGATCGCCCTTTGTCTGAACTTTAGTATGATGTCATTTTATTGGGGTATGCGTTACCATAGCAATGATAAACAAAAATCATTCAAATCACTGAAACTTAAATATTGACCGCTTTTGATGAGATCCAGAAAATCCAAAATCATAGATCTTCGAATCAAGAAATTTTGTGTTTGATTTGAGTAAATCTCAAAAACATGTTCAGTTATCGTCAAAAGTTTGCATGTCACTTGGAGAGTGCTCAGTATTGTTTAGAAAGACTAAATTGAAATGAAAATCTTCCTTCATGTTCCTATTTTGATACCTTGAATGTTTAGAGGATAATTTCATTGTGATAGTCAAAAAAATAGTAGGAAAACACCTGTAAGCTACTATTTGGAGCAGATTTGGTATAAAATGCCCTTGTCCTTCCTTGTGTCTAGAAACGTTCTGATTGGATAAACCAAGAGCATTATTGACCAAATATGAGAGACACGGCACAACATAACACGGTATATAGTCATGAAATCTGCTTCAAAACACTGGAATAACATGTTTTATTGAAAAGCTTTGCTTGTAATAGGAATTAACTATATATGTCATTGATTTGACCTTTGCTGGCTTCTAATGTAATTATCACCAAATAAAACTACAAAACATTTTGCATTCACCGCTTTCTTTTGCTGAAGTCACCTATTTGAAGAATTACAACAGGGGCGTATCCAGAATATTTCAAAGGGGGGTCACACTTTCCATTTTCCACCAAAGGGGGTCACACTTCAAATTTCTCAATCTTTCTCCAGTCAGATTCTTTTATTTCTATCATCTTTTTGTTTTCAAAGGGGGGTCATGGGCACCCTGGGACCCCCCCTTGGATACGCCCCTGTACAATTATACAATTGACATTTTATAAAGAACTGCCGGCTAAGAATGTTAAATCCAGGAGATTTGGGGGTTGCCATGGGAACCAAGATGATCCGATCAGATTTGTGTGTGTGTGCGTGTCATCGATCGAGCAGCAAGAGTCCGAAGTGTATTTTCGTGGTCTTCCAATTGGCGCCACCCGCGATAGAGCCCTTCCATTCATTGCACGATAGAAAGGAATGGTGTGTTGTCGATAATAGAGCACTAGCCCAGCTTCCCGAGCCTGGTGGAATTTCTGGCTTAATTGGAACATTATATCTTAACAAATATTCTATTATTTTGCTTGTTATAAATCTTACTAATTTTTTTCGGCTGGAGAGAAACCCAAGCTGAAAATCTGAAATGATTGAACAATTTCTTTATTGGTTTGCTTGTTATAAATCTTACTAATTTTTTTTGGCTGGAGAGAAACCCCAACCCCCATACTGCCTGGTACCCGGTTGACAAAGCTACCCTCGACGTGATTAAATTCCGAAAGTTACCGATTGGAATTTATCGCATCAATCAAGCAAAGTCAATTAAAACGAAGTTTGGGGGTAATCATGAACAATCTGCACAAGTGGCTTCTAATATCGCAGTAAAAATTAAAGTCCCCTATAGCCCTTTGCAAAATGAAATCACGTAAAAATATTTGGTCTTTTTACACGTTACGGATAATTAAAAAACCTCTTTCACGTTCACAAAAAATTAAAGTTGTTTTCACGTGGACGCAAAAGATTTTGGACCTTAAATCACGTTTCACGTCAAAATAAATCAGCCATTCACGTTTCACTCAAAAGGTAAAGGGGACTCTGAGTAAAGACTAACTCGTTCAGGGCTGACCGCCGCCAACGCATAACTGTAGCTGGTGGTTATTAGTTTTATAATATACCGAAAGGGGGTTATGGGTTGTTTAGACATTTTTATATCTTTTATTTTAATATAAGTAATTAATAGTTTTTAGATTAGTTGTTGGCAGGTCCACATCGATCAGCCTTTATTGGCTGCCTAATTTTCTTGAACCTGCATATCAAACAAAGTATGTATGTAAAGTATGTATGTATTGTGCTACTTCAGACTCTCTGCCTGTTGGTTCCGGAGTTCCCAATTAGGGCTCGATTTTTGGACCGGTTTTGTTCCTGCTGTTTTTAAACGTACTATCTCCCGGATCCATTTGATGAAATTGAGTCAAGTGATGTTGCTATATGCTTGCCGAAGACACAAGGGCGGATCCAGGGGGGAGGGTCGTGGGGGTCAGGACCCTCCCTGTGTTTATCAATGAATATGTCATGAATATGTCATGAATTTGCGACAGCAGTAATTTTTTTCTGTGAAAAGACTCACTTTTAACATTCACTGAAATATCACTAAGCAATGCCAACCCTCTACCCATTCGGTTGTAAATATAATATTTTTGTTTCTAATAAAAAGTGTTAAAAAATCACTAGTCTAAACAATAATCAATGTCATATTTTCAGCGAGTTTCAATGGCTTAAGACCTTTTCGTTTGGGTTCCCTGTTTGTAAACGTCACGTGACCCCCACCTTTGAAAAATCCTGGATCCGCCCTTGAGACACAAAGATCTACATTAAGATCAAGTCGCTGGAAGATGCTTCGTTGTTACAATTTGCGATATAAACCATCTACACGTTTGGTCATCAGCATTTGGTAAACAAGAAATTTGAGACCTGTCGTAAATTATACTTACAATCTCAAAAACACTGAACTCGTATCCGTTAATGCTGAACGCGATTTGAGTGTCTGGCTCTCTAGAAACTAACAAACAAGTGCTGGAACAAACAGCTCGTGCTAATAGACTTCTGGGCTTCATCAGAAGAACTGGCTCGTTACATTCAAAGTGTCTTAGTTAGGCGAACGCTGTATCTTACTCCTGTTTGTGCTCACAAATATGGGTACCACAGTCTTTTGAACTGATATCAAGAATAGAAAGAACACAAAGATCATGAGAATAGAATAGAATTCAGTTTCGGTCTGTTACTGAAACTACGAAATCGTTAAATAGCTAAAGGTCGGGATTTGATAAAATTAAAACATCATTCACCAGTATTCACCAAAGGTTTATTTAGAGAGAAATGCAACAATACGACTGTACGGTATAGTTTCCTGAGTGCTTAGAAACCTAATTTTTATATTAGACCGTTTCTTTGTGTGTGTGTGTGTTTTTTTGTTTGTTTGTTTTTGTTTTGTTACAGAGTTATTATTATTATTACTTGTTTTGTTTTGTTTTTTTCATTTTTATGTCATTAGGGTGGAGAGTTGGAAGGAAGAGGGTTGGGTATGGGAAAGTAAGGGAAAGTACAAGTAGCCTCATCTACGTAACATAAATGACATAACGTAACATGACTATATTTGCATGATATGTTTCTGTAGCGTGTTGACACTAATTGGGGACACGATCTAAAATCTGAACTTAAACATAGAAAGACAAAGTGTCTTTACGTAACCCGTGAAATGATCAGACCAAGATGAAACTGAGCAAAAAGAACAAACAAAAACAAAAATGTGGAAAACGTACGTAGTTATAGGGAGGGGATTCCTTCGTTCGACCACACCTTGGTAATAGCGAGCATCGTGAAATGAATGCACGAGGGAGGTTGCTGAGAGCGAGAGAAGGGCGAGCTTCAACTTAAAAAAGCCGAAGAATTCAATAAACTGGCATGCATGTTTCAAGATCCAAGACATACGTTGCAAGGGAATTCAGTTATTTTCTTGGGGATTCATAGGTGACTGACGCCGACTTTAAATCACTATAAATTAAAACGCGAGATTTCATACATGCCTACATCACACGTACAGTACTCGCAGTTAATTCCCGTAAATGTCAATAGACAATAATCCATGGCCATCGTGTGACTTTTAGGCCGCATCTACACACGAGCAAGTTCTTGTTTTCTTGTTCGTGTAAACGGATCGGCAAGTTTCCTTGACATGTTGTCCTTCTAGGGAAAACTTAAGCTTTCCTCAGTTGACAAGTTTCTTTGTATCAAAATATAAACTTGACAAGACCGCGGAATACTTTAAGGCCTAATTTAATTGACAAGGTTCTGTGATGCTAAGCCGTTTACAAGAGCAAACCTTTGCAAGTTTTCCTTGACAAGACTGACAAGGAAAAAGCTGGCACGCTTTTCAACAAGGCAAATTGACAAGGAAATAATGACAATTTTTCGGCGTCTAGACGATTTCCTTGTCAAACAAAACTTGTGAAGGAAGACTGAATTTGCTGGTGTAGATAAGCTAGATCTACTTTGTAGTACAAGTTGTACCTTTTTAGAGATGTATACGAAAAAAGAAAGAAACGGAACGGCTGAAGGAACGAATAAAAGAAAGAAAAGGAATAAAGAAAAATATTTCAAACTGGACTATTGTTCTTTATCCTGACTTGAGCCTATCACAGAGCCAATGGAACAGATAGGTTTTTGTAAATAAAACGCTTTAGTAGTTATTTCAAAGACTTATTTCACTATGAACGACGAACATCGGTTTCGACTAACAACTTATTACTTTGCCTCAATTTAGCTCAGTTTCGTTGAATATCAATTCTGAACGAAGCCGGAAGAAAGAAGAACATTTTTCCATGCATGACAGTTCCCAGGTGAACGGAGATTTTATTTTCAACCAATCAGAGCGCGTTCAGTATTTTTGCGAACGGCCCTCGTCCCCAGGCTACTTACTTCACGGTCGACGAGTATGAGAATCCGCCATTTTGCAACTGGAGTTTATAATAAATTGTTTTCAATAAAGATATGTGGTGAACAACATAAATTTAGTCTTCTTCCTGAGTCTAACGTGTAAGTTATCGTTGTACAAATGTTTGTAAGTTTTTATGATAAACTTTTTATTTGGCATTGTGTACTGTACTTAAGTTAATTATTCCGTTCAGTTGATAAATATAAAATTAAAGTTATTAGCAAATTCATGCAGTTGTAGACTCGCCAAAACCCTCAAGTATACTTCCATATCGAAAAAACTCATTTTTAAAATCATAGCCCTTATTTACTGTGCTGTTAAGCACGATATTCTGTTTGTAAACCGATTTCCTTTGGGAGACTCGCACTATCAACACGCTCGCCTCGGTCAACTCTCAAAATCACGTATTGTTTGATAAGAAAGAAAACAGCCAAAACACTGAGCGTTAAAATGACGATACCAACAGCTTAATTTCATATTTTAGGCTAAATCTTTCTTAAATGCATAAACATATATTCGCTCATTAACTTTAGGAGTGAAATATTTTCACAGAATGATAAGTTCTTGCTCCTTCAACATATCGTGACGGTATTGCGTGACACAGTTTTGATCGCTGATAAAACGATGGCAAAGCGACAGGAACAGTCAAAAATTAAAGGGAGACTTCTTTCAAACTCTTTTGCTAATTTATGTGATTAAAAGCTTTCAGAAATAATTTTTCTGATATTTTGCTTGTTCATCAAAGGACCTGGGGACCAGGGCCGTTCATTCTGTCCAATAATGCTTTGCACGCCGTGTTCACCGTTCACCTGGTCAGGAGCGCAGCAATTAATCTTTGTATTGTTGTTAGCAGGTATCGTTTTGACATGAAATCTAGGACCGTGCCATGTGTTTCTTCCCTAATTGGAAAACACAACAGATTTCATTAGCTTCTTCATTATACAAATTGAATTAAAACTTGTCTTCTCGCTTGCTAACGCTACAAGGTAATGGTCTGATGTAGTAGAGATCCTTCATGGTCCTCCCATCTCGTTATTATCGTCATTTTGAAGAGGATGATCGAGGAAGGTGATGCTTGCCTTATGACATCATAGATGTTTTCCCTCGATGAGCACATGAATGTTTAAGAGTCAAAACACTGTTCGTGTTCCGCAACGCTGAACATGATGAAATTTACTATGATTTTTGGTTTGGAAGAGAAATGCGAATGTTCTTCTTTCCATCGAGATAAATATCCGACATTCAAGATTAATCCAACACGAGCGATAGCATGAGAAAAATGAATAACTCAGCCCTTTTCTTTTACTGGAATTTGACTTTATTTACACCTCGTACCACGTTCAGGGATTTTTCACTCGAGATATAAAAGTTTTCATGTGTTTTTCACCTGTCTTCGCTCTATGCTTGGACTGGAGGACGTAGTTTGGCAGACAATCAGCAGATGTCATCGGAAAGTCCAACTCTTTCGCCTGCTGATTGTGTTTGCTGTTTTAGGTAAGACGTTCATATAATGGGAATCTTTGTGATTTGGGTGAGAAGATAGGGCAGAAGATTGTTTACTCATGTAGAATTGGTTACCTGTTGAGTCGCTCTCCATAAATCCAAAAAGAATCTTTGGAATAGTTATCAAAACTTGCTTATTTAAAATTACTAATTTTGCTTTTTAGATAAAGCTTGTACGTATAATATAGAACAACTAAAATACAACAGAACGAGAGCAAAAGAATACAACCTCGATATTGTTGCACGCACATGTACAGGAAACGAAGTACTAAAAGTCATTGTCAACAGATTCCCGCTATTTCTTTGCATGGGAGAAAAATGAGAATCAAATAGCTTTTACTTTTTTCACAGCCGAATATTTTCAAATAGACAGTAGAATTTTGATTTATCTTAATTGTAGATTTGTCACTGTGACACAGCGTCAAACAACTATTACAAGTTGCAATGATTTTTTCCCATCAAGGTCCATATTTGCTCTAACTTTTGTTATCGATGCACCAGTTCATACCTCGAGGCAAGTTTAGCTGTTTTCAAAGCAGAGAGGTCCTAAAGCACGTTAATATTATAGACCACAACAAACTATGGTTCCTGTGAATTGCTGTCACTTCTTACTAAATGATCCATGGTTAACTGGCGACAATTCTGTCATCTCCCGCTAATGGTCACCAATGAGTTTAATATCGATCAAATCTCTGCACTAAAAATCTGTGACTTTAAGTGCTGTTGTAGTTTAAATTAAGCCAAGCAAATCTCAGTCTGCGATCAACTCAACGTGTTGTTGTCTACAGGCGCGCAGCATCAGTTTAGTGATTATAAATCTTCTTTCGAGTTCATTCCCATTTTTCACTAGATTTCAAGAAACAACGAAAAATTGCCGGCACAAAAGGTCATTCTTTCTATTGAACACATGTCTTGTACTTTATCAGTGTATTTGCAAAAGTGCATGTTACCAAACACTGAGGTGATTTTCGTTTCTCTAATAAACTGGGCACTTACAAGACTTTTAATTTCAGTTACAAACGAAAGTGAACAAATTTTAATCAATCAGTTATCTACAGTGTGTGTATACGGCATACATAGACTCCAGTCAAAGAAAACAAGTAATAATAATATAGCTGCAATAAACCAATTGAAAAACTGCATAATCTAACGGTTTGTTGCTGTTGCTGCTAATAGGTACAAGAACTGTATTGGAAATGAAATGTATGGTGGATTCTTCTTCTTCTCCTTCTTTTTTCATTACTCATAAAGAAATGTTTCTGTCGCTATTAAATCCAGTTCGATACATTATGAACTGTCACAGTACCTGTTTGTTGAACTGTCAACATGATTGACAAGGTAACAAGCAATAAAATACAAGCCTCTAGCGGCTTGGACCTGTTGAGCCATCAAATGTCTCACTAAAAGAACAGTACTGATGTTTAAACATTTTTTATGTTCCTTGAGGACTTTAAGATTTGTAAAATGGTTATATTTGCTTTTGCTTAAAAATTGTGTCATGATATGATAAACACTTTTTTTTAAAGTCATCGAATTGAAAATGTCAATTATCAATGCATGACAATTAACTTCCATTAGAACAAGGTTTCCACTATTCTTAACTCTTGACTGACAGGTATGATTTTGTTTTAAACGTGGTAAATGCTTCTGAACTATATGAATAAATAGTTTTCACCTGCGCAATTCAGTTTGATATTAAGTGTGGGTACATGTAATTCATTTCATAATAAGAGCTGCTACGGTACCAATAAGACCCATTGCCATGATTAGTATCAAAAAATACCTTCAAAAGTCGTCTGGAATGCTCATGATCTTGTACTTTTTCTTCTCTGTTATTCCAGCTAAACGTCAGATGTTTGGAGGAGAGCTCACAGTTGTGTATCCCTATGGAAACACTTTACCACGTGACTTTGAATGGAGGCATTGCTGCAGGAGACTACATGAACTCGGTAAAGTAGACAGCCACGCAACATGTTCAAAGCTCTGTTGCCAGGATACCCAATGTGACGTAGCCTTTATGGCAAACGACATGTGCTACAACCTTCACTGCTACAGCACCAAGTTATGTCACACACATCGTGCTAGGGAGTCACGCTTCGTCGTTTCAGTGACTTACGTAAAAAGAGGTTTTAGCAACACTACAATGACTACAATACTTGACAGAATTCACCATAACAAAACCTCAACAAGCAACTCATCAGTCAGTTTCCAAAGTGGTGCAACAAGTATTCATTTGAACATTTCTAGAAAGGGGCTTGAAAATCTATTGGATGATACTAGATTA